>JBBPBX010060466.1:0-11742 GCA_038048925.1 Garcialebias charrua
TATCATCAGGAACAAAAAAGCTGAATCGTGTTTAATTAAAATAGCCTTGTTTTTCCAGATAATTTTAAATGTTTTGTTTATCTTTCTGTAAGATTATCTTTAGAATTTATTTTTTTATGTTTTTAAAAACACACATTTATTCCTTGGCTTTTAACACGTGATCTTATCTTTTATGGCATTTTAACACACCTGCAGTAAGACTGGTATATGTATTTATTTTTGTATGCTTTTTATAGTTTTTAATTAACTTGTCTTTTATGTTATTGTACAGCACTTTGGTTGCCACTTTTAATTTTTGACTTTTTTTGTATGACTTCATCCTAGAACCAAATAATTTATAACGTAATAACAGTTGAGCAGATTCTAATAATCTTTATCTTATGATTCTTTAAAGGTCAAATGCAAATGGAAAGTTCTCTTAACTTCCAGTATGGATTTAAACACTATACACACTTCACATTGTAAAATAAGTTTAGGAAATTGAATGTTCCAGAACACCACTTAAGAAAATATAACGTTTAATAGGAAAAGTTTGAAGTGACAAACAGAAGTAACGAATTTCCATCTGGTGTCTCTCGGCTTCCTCTAGAAGACGACACAGGTTGTTGAATTCTGGTGATTTTCTTCTGGTGACTGTAAAAGAAAAATGTGGTTAATTTAGTCCAGAAACTGTTTTTTTTTTTTACTAATAGAATGTAATCACAGGTTGTTCATGTACTAACTATAACCTGTTTGAGTTATTTGAATAAATATTCAATGTTTTATAGACATAAATGTGTCAAGCTAGCTCGTATCTTTTTCTCCCTTGTACTTTGTAACACATATCAGCTAATACCTCAAAAACCACATGGCAGATATTTTTCAAACTAACTCATTTTATTCACAACATGTTCATGTACTGACTGTAACCCGTTTGAGTTATTTGAATTATTATTCGAATTTTTATAATTTATTTTCGTAGTGCACGCACAGGTTTGGAAGAAGTCAAAGCGAACCTACTTTAAATGCAGCAGATTTGATCACTACGTGACAATATTAAAGCGTGGTTGAGCTCAGGAGCCCTCGTACTATAAAGTCAGCTATGAAATATATTTTTATATCTGTTCATTGAGCTACATTTTAAAGACATAAAGCCGCCCGCGCGCGTTGCTCGTGGCGATCCTACTTTTTAAATTCCTGCAGTTTTGAGCAGTACGTGATTTTATTAAGGACACGTTCAGCTGAAGACCCATCTTTGCTATAATTTTAAAAACAAATAATTGTTTTTACCGTGTTATTCATGTAAAGTCCTGCCGTGATCGCTTCCCTCGCTTCCGTGAAAACAGCTCGAGTCTCCTCCTTCCGGAGCGGGTGAGCACGCCTCAGTACCCCTCTGAAACCACACCAAAAATCTCAAGAAATCTGGCGCGGAGCAGCACGGAATATCCGGTGGGAAAGGATGAAAGGGGGTCTCTGCGACGCACATATGACGTAACATCCGACCCGTGCCGACCGGTGGAAAAGGGGCATTATACATACAAACTACACAGGTCAACTTCACTTTATCCTTTTTTTTTAGTCATTAAGTGTCTCTGTACCTTAGAGGGATTCTGATTACCCTTCCCCTGGAAGTCACCTGTGACCCTTGTGGAGTTGAGCGCTCCACCTCTGGACCCATATGTCTCTGCTCAGGAGTTCTGGTCGCAGAATCAGCACCGTCTTCAGGTGGAAAGCTACTGTTCAGTGTCACTGGAGAATCAGGTGGTTGTAGCTGATCTGGTTGATCTGTGGGAAGTGGGACATATCACCACACTTTTCACAACATATGCTGTAACTGTTCTGTGGCACTCTTCATTCAGTTACACTGACGTATTTACCTTGGACAGTCACTGGTGAACACCATGGAGCCATTTCAGGTCGTTTGTCTAAGAAAAAAATACGAGCTAACGTTAGCATCGTGTTTGTATTTGAGCTGACTTACCGCTTTAAGTGGAGTATAACTTGTTAGCTGCCTTAAAGGGATTGTGACATGATGTTGGAAATTTGCACATTTGTCACAACATATATATATCTTATATCAATCAGCTCTGTTCATTTTTGCATAATAAATTATAAATATATTAAAATTTTATTCCAATACAGTTATGGTAATTTTTTCTCTGGGACACGCCCCTAGAAATCTGAGAATTTATGCAAAACTTCATGTGACGTACACGTGGGCACTGGGCATAAGGCGGAGCCTGCCTTGCCCGTTTGTTTGGTGTGTTAACTGCTTTCCATACAGATTCATTTCCTGAAAGATCGCCTCTTTTTTTTGGTGTAACTTGAAAAATACCGTCACGTTGTAGCACATTTGGGTGTTCTAATATCAGCAGTGAACAAGTGAGCCTTCACAAATTTCCAAAAGATGAGAAACTTTGCCTAGAATGGAAGTACAGAGAACTTGTGACCGATGGGTTCCTACTGAGAGTCGTATGTCTGCAGCGACCATCTTACTGCCTATCAGGTAACATCTGTAATTTCTTTTTATTCATGGAGGGTTTATTAATGAGAGTTTTGGATGATTTACAGTCTTAAAATGATATATCTCCGACGTGAACCGGACTGTCGGACGTTAGCTGCTAAGAAAATTAGCCTAGATACCGAGTCAACACGAAGCGCTATTTATGTATTTTTAAATTATGTCGGCGCGATCAGGTAACATCTGTAGTTTGTTTTTATTCGGGGAGAGTCTATTAATGAGAGTTTTGGATGATTTACAGTCTTAAAATGATATATTTCAGACGCAACCTGGACCGTGTAAACAGATAGCTGCTATCAATATTAGCCTAGATACCAGTCAACACGGAGTGCTATTTATGTATTTTTAAATTATGTCGGCGCGATCAAGTAACATCAGTATGTGTTTTTATTCATGGAGGGTTTATTAATGAGAGCTTTGGATGATTTACTGTCTTAAAATGATAGATCTCAAACGCAATCGGACATGCTCAAAGCCACGAAGCTCCCTGCACGTTTTTTTTAAAGCTGAATCGTAAAAGTTAATAAGTTTTCCATTAATAGAGTATACAATAAAATGATTTGAGCAAGATTAAAACTTCTACTGCTTATATTGACCTTCCAAAACTGAAGACAAATCGCTTAGATCAACACTAGAAATGCTGCACTCGTCTGAGTCGACAAGCTCCGCCATTATTGTTTACATGCGAGTTGAGCAGCGGCTCCCCACGGGTACGTCAAATGACGGTTTTGCGGAAGTGCGCGGAATTTTAGGGGCGTGTCCCAGAGAAATAACTACCATAACTTGGAATGAAATTTTAATATATTTATAATTTATTTTGATAAAACGAACAGAGATGAATGATATAAGATATATATGTTGTGACAAATATGCAAATTTCCAACATCACGTCACAATCCCTTTAATGTTGGGATGAGACATAGTTTATAGTTTATTTATTTACCTGATGGAGCCTGATGGAGCCGAAGAGGACGTAGCAAAAAGTCCGGCGGAGCGTTTTGCAGACGGACCACTGTTACTTCCGGTCGGACACGAAGCGAAAATAAATAATCCAGTGGAGCGCGTTAAAGACGGGACACTTTTTTACTTATCTCCTTTGCATGATAGACAATTATTGCAAGTGCTGCACTGACCTGACTGGTCATTTTTATTAAAGTTAAGTCACGCTTTCGATCAAGGACGCACACTTCCGGTGGATTCTTCTTCGGTGTTGCGGCTACTTCCGGTCGGCAAACTAGCATCGAACATAGGAATCGCGAATTAATATTTTGAACGATTCCGGGAAAACCGGACAGTTAGTCCCAGTTCCGAACGTTTCTAGATTCTCGATGCCCAAGCCCAACCCTAGGACCCACTGCTTTATTTGGCGCTAGGTTTGTTTATGCTGTCAGGGACTGGAGGGGACGTGGAACATTCTAACAGCAGTCATCATTAATGTGCCTTATTATGTGTTTACACAGGGAAGGAATGAGTTAATACAGTGCACAGACGTGAGCATGAGTGAACGAACTGATGAGTCTGTGATGCGTGGAATGTCTTGAACATTTATATTTTGGTATATGTTTATTTTGGACTTATAGCTCCCCCCTGCTGGAAATTCTACCAGCCGCAACTGGTAAAGTGGCTAAAAGCACAACTACCAATAGGCATGTAACGCTCCAGCAGTGAAGAGGAGCCATCTACAGTCTTTTATACACCTGCAGCTCATCAAGGAGATGGTCCGCAGGTGTGGCTTGCTGACATCCTCTGTGACTTCAGGCTGCAGGAGAGACTGAACTCCCACAGATGTCAGCTGTGGTGAGCAGACAGCTGATTACTAATGGAAAACAGCTGGAAACGAGTTATGGAAACATCTAACAGCAACATAAAAACCAGCACCAGCTTTACAAAACAGTGAGGTATTAGGAATAGGGGTGCAAATCTCTCAGTGTCTGGAGAATCGATTCAATTCCGATTTTTGATGCACCGATTTAATTAAAAATCGATTTTCGATTCTGAATCGATTTTCGATTCTGAAACAATTTTCAATTGAAATCATGAAAAGATTAAACAATAATGTAAACAAATAAAACATTTATTTAAAACAATAATGTATGCTTGTAGCAAACATTAATAATGTCAAATAATACAGTATAAATACAGCAGATGGGTATATGAATAGAATGCAGCAGCTTTAATCGGGTCCCGGAGGTCACTGGTGCCTATATCCAGCAGTCACTGTGCGAGAGGCAGGGGACACCCTGGACATGTCTCCAGTCCATCACAAATAATTCAAAATACAAACGTAAACAAAGATTTCAGCATAAACATTTAACTCAAAATAAAATAGACTTCAAAATCATATTGCATTCATCCATGTTTCAAATGTGTATGGATGGATTTTGTTTAAAAGATTTGTTTGGTAAATCTTTTCAACAAAAGCCATCTATCCGTCATCTTTACCCGCTTTATCCTTATCGGGTCCTGGAGGTCACTTCGGGTCAGATTTCTTCTTCTTTCTGCCACCTTTCATTTTATGTATTCTTTCATATACTATGAGATGTGGTTTTATTTTCTTTATATTTTGGGTTCTAATGTAAAAAATAAAAAAATAAAAAATAAATCGATTTTGGGGCTTTTCGAATCGATTCTGAATCGCCAGGACTAAGAAAATCGATTATTTGAAAAATCGATTTTTTTCCCCTGCACCCCTAATTAGGAATAACAAAGACCAGACGTTATACATTGTGACATCTAATGAGTGAACCAGCAGACGGTTCTGCCCTGACAAGTCTTTCTGACTTCCTGTTTTATTTGGACGTCAACAAACGCCGCAGGTCTGAACCAGCAGGAAGAGTTTGATGGATCTGCAGCAGCAAATGAGCTGCATCAAACCAGTTCATCTATATGCTGATGTGACGATTTGATTGTCATTTGGTGATTAAATCTACAACTGGCACTGGTGTGAAGAAAGAAGGAAGACAATGACGTTGTGCCTTTTGTAGGAAACTGTTTCCATCAGCAGGAAGGGAAAGAAAAGAAATCAGATAAAACGAGTGTAGCGTGAAGACAACTGGACGACAGGCACGTGCTCGTGTCTGCAGCTCAGAGGGTGACGTGCGCCACCGTGTCACACAACAGTTTAACACAAGACATCATCACAAATTTAAACCAAAATAAAAAGACTAAGATGTATGCAGTTCAACAAGGAGGCAACAAACTTCCACATCAACAGAGCAAAATACAAAGAAAAAGTTTGGAGCTTGGTCAAAAATTCTATCAAAACAGTTTTTTTTCATGTTAGCCTTTATAACTTCCTGTTAATAACTATTGCAGCCAACAACTTACATTTAACAGAAGCAGGATCAGAATTAAAGGAAACGGCAGATAAAATGGTGCAAACGCCTCCATACATAGTTCCCATGTGACGTCACATCTGTGGAATTTCCGGGTGGACCCTCATGCGTAGAGGCGGCGCAGCAGTGACAGCGCAATCTACTGGATGTGTATTTTTCACGTTGTGTTGTTTGGTCCTGGTCCGTGTTCAACCTGGACTGTTTGTTGGCTGTGTGTTATTTTAGTTAAACCTTTATTTAGCTGGTTAGATATGATTGAGACAGTTTACACAGCTTTTTTGGATTTAAAGCTGTAAAGCTCTGCGCTGTGAAGCCGGTGTGCGCTCTTTGTAGTAATTAAATAATTAATGATATCAGAGTAACTACTTGGTGACAAGTTGTCCGCTTCGTCTGCCATGATTTCTTTCTCCAACTCATTCAACTCCGACCACTGCCATTTTGCTCTTGTGCCTTGGTGAAGCTAGTAATGTATTTAGCTGTGGTAGCTCGAGTCTGTTTGTCCGCCATTTCTGCCTTTACGGGTGGCGAAAAACCCGGTATTGCGCAATACTCGCCACATGTGTGGGAACTATGTATTGATGCTTTGATTTCTGAGAACACAAACTGAATGTGAGCCCGATCAAAATCGTCTGCTACGTCGTCGTTTCTGAAAAACTCCACATTCACTGTCCACACTGATGCATGAAAACTTCTAATATTTTTGCATTGTTTGTGGTTTTACACGTCTGTCTCATTTACAAGTTGTGTTTCAGGAAACAAACGTAGCAAGTTTAGAGGACAGATGACAGAAAAGATGCTTCATCGTCTCTTTCAGTGTTGAGGGTCAGACATTACATCTTCAAATTGTTAAAAACAAGGTGTTTAAAATACAAAACCTTATGTTTGTAAAGCATTTTTATTTAGCCCATGCAGGATAACAAATAGAACTGTTTACTGGCTATTTCATCAAAAATGTATTCAACATTTATGAGTTATTACTTTGAGTATGGGTCCAAGTTACATTGTGTTCTTTTCAAAAGCCTTCTACATTATTATTTTTATTTGACATAAATAAAATGCTTTAATTTCTGCTACAAACTTCATATTGTTATGTCTCTGAAGGGCATGGCTTGAAAAAAATTGAAAAAATATCAAACATTTAAAAACTGTTAAAGATGGGAACTTATCAAATAAAACATTCTCTTTTTTCTCTTTGTTGCACTTGATCACTTGCATCTTCTGAATGTAGCACATCTTTAATCAGTGTTCAGATCCAAGTTTCGTGCTGTTTCATTGCATCTTCTGCACTTGTGCTGCAAGCTGTTTTGTTTGGAACAACTCTGAAACACCAGCTGCTGTTTGAAAGCCTTGTTGTTGCCTTTAGCTTTGACATAAAATATTTTGATACATTAAATAATCCAAAGCTGCCAGCAGGCTGGAGAAAGAATGGTGTTTCTACTGTTTTCCATAAAGAATGAAGGGAGAATGAATAAATGATGAGCCCATCGTGCCCGCAGAGTGGTGTTTCAGCCATGTAGAGCATATGTAGAGTAACATGCGTGAAGCTGCTTGTTAATGCTTGGATCAGCATGCTGGAAGTGTCAAATTATGAATGTGGAAGGAAGGTATGCACTCCAACAGCTGCAGCTCCTATCTTCTACCCATTAACATACAGATGGTGTTACAGCCCTTCATGTTATAAAGGTGCTCAGCATGGAAAAGATTTTAGATGAACGTAACAAGGATGAGTCCGGTCCACCGGACGTGTTCACAGGTCCTGACTCAACCTTGATGGATTCGTGTCAGGACTGCTGAGCACGCATCAGGACATTTTAGAGGAACATCTTTTTCATGAATAACAATCAGAATTCTACCTGTGCCACTTTAGAAGAGCGTAATTTGGGAAAAACGGTCTCTGTTTGCTAATTTTTCATCTTCTTTGCTGTGGGGGGATATCTAAATAGCCTGGGTAGTTTGGTAGTAACATCTGCTGCCATAATGCAGGAAATCATGCAACTTTATGCTCATGCACATTTGGGTACATCTGTTTCTACTAACTAAAGCTGGTGTGTTCAACAGAGTTCTGAAGTTGGCCCATTTTGATCTCTTTTCATCTATTTAATGTCTGCAAGTTACACTCTATGCTGATGACACCTACTTCTATTAATGAAACAAACCTGAAGAAATTAGAAATAAAAACAAAATTACAGGAATTATTTAGCCTGGCCCTCGCCATTCCTGCACAGCTCCGCTCAATTCTCATTTCCCTTCACTGCACAGTCTGGGACTTCACCCACCCACAAGGATTTCTCCGGTAGATTTTTGTTCGGACCAATCAGAGAACAGAAGGGGTGGAGTTTTGGACCCTAACCCACGCCCCCACCAGTCCCAGCGCGCAGAGCCCTATAAAAGGGCTCTGCCAGCGCTCAGTCAGCGAGCAGCGGCATGTTCTCATTCAAAGCGATGCAAAGCGATGCAGGATTGTTTTATATGTGACACAAATTTATTAATTTCCCCTTCTTAATCCCTTATCTGGAGTTTTCTTTTGTTTTGTTTTTTCCCAAAAGTTAAGTAATCGCTCCCTCGTCCTCCTTCTCCTCCACCCTCCTGCTGAGTAAAATGAACACGGAAATGCCTCAGGTTGTCACGAGAATTAAACTCGGGTTTTAGTTGCTGACCGAGTCCCTGCAGATTTTCTGGTCTTTTGGTGAGCTGGACCAGCGATCCATGGTTTGATTTTATTGTATTAAAACGTTTTATAACATATAAACACAGAATTTGCGCAGCGAGAGAAACGCTGCAAGAGGCGGAGCAGCTGTCAAGTTCACCAGAGCACGGCATCATTCAAAGCGATGCAGAACTGTTTTATATGTGACACAAATTTATTAATTTCCCCTGCTTAATCCCTTATCTGGAGTTTTTTGTTTTTTTTCTCCCAAAAGTCAAGTAATCGCTCCCTCGACCTCCTTCTCCTCCACCCTCCTGCTGAGTAAAATGAACACGGAAATGCCTCAGGTTGTCACGAGAATTAAACTCGGGTTTTAGTTGCTGACCGAGTCCCTGCAGATTTTCTGGTCTTTTGGTGAGCTGGACCAGCGATCCATGGTTTGATTTTATTGTATTAAAACGTTTTATAACATATAAACACAGAATTTGCGCAGCGAGAGAAACGCTGCAAGAGGCGGAGCAGCTGTCAGTCAAGTTCACCAGAGCACGGGGGGTGGCTCTGAGGGGAGGGAGCAGAATGCTTTCCCTGTTCAAAATATCCAATGGTTTTGTTCCTAAGCAGAGGCCACGCCTCCAGCAAGAAACGTTTTTCAATGGGAAAAGTCCAGACCCTAGTACGAAGCGAAGTGAAGGACAAGGGTCTGGTTTAAACCAGGCTAGGGATTATTACTTTGTATTTAAAAGTCTGACCGGTTAATAATTCCCAACCAGGGGCGGCCGCCACTAGAGGGCGCTAGGGGCGCCGCCCCTCCTTGGAACTGCAGCTCTTCACCATTTGAAGATTAAATTTTTTTTTATAAAAATGAAATAATAAAATAAAAATATTTCGAAATGTATGCATATATGTTTTTAGTTGTGTAGGATAAATATTTTATGAGTAATGATGAGTTGTTTGTTTCAAAAAACGTTTTCTGATTGTGACGTACTTCCGGTTCCCCGCTGGGCGCCGCCTACGGCTTTTCCATTGAATCTAATTATAACTAGCGCTAGCGCATGCGCAGTTTATGTCCCATCTGTCCAAAATTGGACTGTTCAGGTCGCATTTTCCGCCGCCCTCGAGCCTGGACTCGTCTCGTGATCGCTGCGGATCGCCAGCGTGTTTCCGGTTTGACTGCCGAGGAGGGAGGGGGAGTGGGACCCTCTCTGTTTACACAGTCAGAGCTGATCACACGCAACTAGCGACGTTGAAACAGCAGTAATTATTAATGGTGCCTTTCTACACAGGTAAGCAAGTAATAATTGAGTTTAATAAATCGCTAAGCGCACATGAGCAAAGTTTGAGCTGATCATCTGTGTGCGTGACGTGGTGTCGTGTGTGTGTTGCGGTCAGTCACACAGTAGCTAGCTACTAGCTGTGCTTATGAACGTTGTGGTGTTTCTTTACTATTCCTGACTGATATGGCTCTCAACTAGATGTTACAAAAGTGTTTTCTAAACGTTATGTGTTTAATATTATGATTATCAGGTGTTTATGTATTAATATTTTGATTATCAGATGTTCGTGTGTTAATATAATGATTGTCAGTTGTTTATGTGATTGTGTTAATTATCAGATGTTCATGTGTTAATATTATGATTATCAGATGTTCATGTTTTTAACTCAAGCTTGTGTACAAAAGTTGAGCTGAAGTCAAACCTGTTAAATATCAGACAATATAAACTTTTATATTCACCAGATGTCTGCTATATCAATCAATCACCTTTATTTTTCCAGTTAGAGTCAGTTGAGATGGAGATCTCTTTTACAAGGGTGACCTGGTCAAGTGGTCAGCAGCACACGTCACATGGTAATTGACAATAAGCATTTGCATTTACCAACAAAGATGGTTTTATGAACCTGTTTGTAGCAGCCCTTAAACATTTTTCTTCCACTGTACAGGAGGACATGGCAGGAGGTGATGATGAGGGGATCCTCTGGTCCAGCCTGGATGTTTCTGAGAAGTGGAGTCGCCACCGCACATAATACGGTACCCAAATACAATAGCAGTGAGGAGGCTAGAAGCAGCTCTGTTCAACCAGTTACCAGTTACACTCATGGTCTCTTAAAATAACTGGACAGTACATGTATTTTTCTTTTAATGTTAGTGTTTTGTAAAAATATAAGCAGTGCTTTTCTTGTTTTGTCCTTATCCCCTTCATTTCTTAATACAGTATATATATATATATATATATATATATATATATATATATATATATATATATATATATATATATATATATATATATATATATACAGGGAACCCCCGTGTTACGAACGAGATCGGGACCTGAGAACGGTTCGCAGCTCGATCCGTTCGTAGGTAGGGGGTGAAAATTATATTTAAAAAAAAAAATTATTCATTCATTCATTCATTCAACCTTTATTTATCATGCTAACGGAGCGCGCGCACACATTTAAGCATGTAAAGTAGTGTACTGTAATGTTAAACATTGCTATTCACATTTACAGAATAAATAAAAATATATTTTCTTACTTTGAGATGGTCAAAGCCGACATCTTAGGTTGCCATGCGTTGATTGTTTTCGGGCCGAGCAGCGCGGGGGCCGGCAAGCCACCGCAGCTGCTCCAGGCCTGTGTTAGCTAGCTGGCTAGCTTCTGCTAGCCAAGCCATGAGCTAGTGTTGGAGCGGCGGCGCGATCAATCTGCAGCTTCTGCTGCTCCAGCCGCTGCTCCAGCCTGAGACGTCCACAGAGCTATTCCAGCTAGTAATTAATCCACATGATGCGATCCTGGTCACCAGTGTTCAAAAGGCCGGCTCCCGTGTTAGCTCCAGTGTTAGCTCTGGAGCTAGCCAGGCCGGAGGTGTAGCCAGGCCGGCCGGAGGTGTTCGCACGGCGGCCTGGCACGATCGGCGATAAATCCGCTGCCTGAGACATCCACAAAGTTCACAGAGACGTTTCCAGCTAGTAATTAATCCATATGAAGCCATCCTGGTCACCAGTCTTCGTCCAGCTCTCGGCAGCTAACCTAAGATGGCGTCCGGTGTTCTACATTAATTTGTAACCGGAGACCCCGGTGTTCTACATTAATTTGTGACCGTGTAAACTGAAGACCTACTTCCTGTTGCCAAAAATTGCTCAAAAATGATCAGAAATGATCTTTTTTATCATAATTATTATTTATAAAGCCTTTAAAACAACCAGAGCTGCAACAAAGTGATGTACACATGAAATTAAGAACATTTAAACACAAAAAAAAAA
>JBBPBX010060467.1:0-15588 GCA_038048925.1 Garcialebias charrua
CGGAGCAGAAACTGACAAACTCCCTCCACTCCCTCCCCCACCCCCTCCTTCCCCGTCTGTGTGAGAATTTATACTGTATTTACTTACAAGAAAAGTACTGTGCTGACAGAGAGGCAGTACTAATGAAACATACATAAATAAAATAAAAATAAACATAAATATGGCACGAGAACTAAAGTTGATGTTGAGGAGTAGATTTTTATTTAAATAATTTTTCAAACCAAGAAATTTGATTGTCTTGCTTGGAGAATTCTCGGTGGATCTGTGAACACACATATACAAATTATTACTTTCCTACTTCAGCATTCCATTTAAAACGTGACTGAGAGAGGATTGATTGCAAACATTTCCCATTGTATTTTTCCTGCTATTAAGAACAGTTATAAAAGGTTACATAATCATCTCTGATTTACAGGACCTAATAACTTATGGTTAAATATAAAATAAATATTTAAATACTTTTTTTTAAATCATGAATGTAGCCGAATGCGACAAAGAGACTTTAGTAGTTGATCAATCTAGTTTATAAAATTCTAATCCAAATACTTTAGGTTTTAAAGGCTTAACAACGTTAAATTAGGACGTTTTAACGGTAGGCCTGGCGCCCACATCAGCGGTCCGATTTAATAAAATTTTAGCGAGAAAGACTCCAAATTGTTTCGCTGAACCAAGCGGACAGATCCGTTTTTGTCATGAAAATCTGACGAAGAAAGATCCGATTTTACATAATCCAAAAATTACGTTTTTTATCGGAAATGAAAGCTAAGCTAATGCTAACGGAGCCGCCAGCTAAAAGCTTCGTCCGTCCGAAGACAGTGCAAATGCCGTTGTACTGTGAAACCAAACGTTTCTAAATTGTTTTCTCTGCAAAAAGAAACTGAGAATTCGCTTACCAATTTTTATCGAAATAGTTCTGTCGAAAAAGCTGAATGATGACGAGGCAAGAATTCAGGAGGCCTTGTTGTCATGAGAACTTTGATACAATGTTGCCAGATCTCGCGACAGAAGCAAGCGACCAGCCCAAAACAAGCCCAAAACGAGCCCAACTGGCAACCCACCCCATTGTGTAAAACTAGGACCGTTTTTGACCAGTATCAACATATATTTGTTATGGCGTTGCATACAAACGGAAGAAAAAATTATGCTAAACACTTTGAAAAACGTAGCCACTCTAAAACATAAAGATACATTTTGCATATTTATACAGATTAACCCCATTATACCTCTGGGACTCATTTGAGATCTGAATTTTAAATGAAGAGTGATGACAACACTTGACAATAACAACAGTAGAGCAAGTATTACCGGTATACTGCATTGAATTACAATTATTGACTATTTAAACTTTTATAATAAGCCTGTTAATTTAAATTAACAACCATAATCAGATCAAAATTAAGTTTAGGCATTTTAGGATAACAAGTCTTAGAAAAATTTAGCAGAAATTTATTTTTAGACTTGCCAGTAAATTCTGTCTTTTAAAGGTTTAACTAAATTGATAAAACTTTGACACTTGTAAAGGATAAAAAGTATTCTTGTCAAATAGAAACTTGACTAGATTGTAAGTTGAAACGCTCAGTTTAAATTCATCATTTTGAAACGATTTTTGCATACGTTAAAAATGTTTTATCGATTTTAAAAAGCTATTTCACAGTTAAGTGGATTTTAAGAGCTGTTTCCTTTTAAGAGTTATATAATGTGACTGTAATGATTAATAATAAAAATGCTTTATTAGAAGTAACTTTTCAGCAAGTAGGTTTAATACGCACGAGAATCCAGCCAACTCGCCAGGAGTGAAAGACACATTTCACTGTTAAAACCTAATTTTGGTGTTGTTTTCGCATAAATTATGACCATTAGAGGCAAAAAGAGGTCTGGTATATTTGAACGGGAATTAGAATAACATATCATTTGACCATACAATGCATAATCTTTGACAGCAGTAAGAAGGGTTGTTTTTATTCGAACAGATTGGGGCTGTGTATACAGTAATAATAATATGGAAGATTAAAACGGAGCCCATGCTTTAACTTTTGATAAGTAAACCACTGAAAAGTGGTAAAATTTCTAGTTTCAGGTTAAATTGACAATTTTACTCATACGTAAATTAATGATTTTAGATCTGTTATGCAGATCAGATTAAAAGGATGCCTCTGTTGAAAATTCACTTTTATGTAAATGAACATTTTAAAATTCCATTGTGCAAACCAGACTTGCAGAGGTGGCTCTATTCAAGGTAAATGCTTATAACATGATTACTTTGAACCTGGTTTGTTAAGGATTTTTACATTTTTCTATTTTCTCATTTTTTATTTATTTTAGAAGCAGCCTCGCAATGTTTGTGGAGCGGAAACCGTAAGTCTGAAAGACCTCACGACACTTGCAGAAACACATAGGTAGTAGTACATACAGTACATTAAGATAGGACCATGTCAAACACACATGCAGCGTCTGAATTTTTGAATCACAAACTACTGTGGTTATTTGTTGGATCGGATCAGATTCAATATTTGGGGCATGTCCGGAACTGGCTCACTGACTTCACCGAGAACACCAAGGCTGGACTCCCAGGCTGCCCTGCTCAAAATAAACATTCGAGGGGCTTAAAATACTATGGCACTGAACGGGGGCGGTGCACTGGACTTTTATCCAAGCAATAGACTGTCCACAAAGACTGTCCACAAAGACTGTCCACAAAGACTGTCCACAAAGTTAAGATGAGAGACTGTCAGCAAAGCAAAGGCAAAGATTTTGTCAAAAAGGTCATCAAAGGTCATCAAACACACATGACCAGAATATGCGGTCACTGGATGCTCTGACAAGAGTGGTCTGAGCACATTCTCCAACAAGAAAATGAGAACAGGTCCTGAAGTCACCCACGCCAACTGTCCAGCTGAAGGTCATGCCCCCCGTATGGATCTGTGAAGATCTGTCAATAATCCTGGTATCGTATTTCAAAACTGCAGTCTGCTATGATTAATTTTATTTAATGAAACACATTCTCATGATATGGCCTGCTAGAGCAAGGCCACAGAATTTGTAGTTTATATTGTACAGTACTTGTGTGGGTCTGACGACTTATTTTTCCACTTCCTGTAACTCCGTGATGAAACAGATGATGATCCCAGCTCATAACCCTGAAACAAGTTAATGTTTATATTTTCTTTTGCAGATTAAATTTGTGTCTCCACAAACCTTCATGCAAAAGTTTTGTGGAGCTGAAGGAAGGATAGCAATTGTCCTTGAACTGTGGGCATTTTGGTTGGTCTGGTTTTCCACAAAGGAATTGATTAAGACATTTTTAGAACAATTTTTATAGCTTTATGCTTGAGATCTTAGATTATTTATACCATACCACTTTATTTATAGAGCACTTAGGCTGACGCGGGCCAACCAAGGTTCTGTACGATAGAAACAAGCCAAGCAGACAGTGAAAACAGAAGGAAAAACAAAACAAAAACGAAAACAAATTATATAGAAAAAGCAACAGAAACTAGCTAATATAGTGAACAGTGTATATTACAGAGAGGATCAAAACAAATCACATCATGTTAAAGTTGGAAGAATAAAAGTGGGTTTTTAATCAAGACTTAAAGGCTGTGAGTGAGGGAACCTGCCTGACACTCAGTGGCGATATATAATAATGCAATAAGGGAATATTAGGAGGTGTTCCTAGAAATAACTAATAATAATAAAGAATATATCACTAATAACATTAATGAAGGCTCATAAAAGGAAACAGCTCATTCATTGATTAGATGATCAGTTATACAAAAAATAACTTTTTAGATTTTTATATTCGAAAGCATAGCCATTTAAAGGATAATTTAAGAAGCACGTTGTACTGTAGGATGAATCAGATAAACCTACAAACCACATTTCTTTGGTATATGTCGTTTAATTAACAGGTATTTATTTTTAACAGATCCAAAGAGAAAAAAGATGGGGGACGCCCTGGAGTTTTGGATCTATTCAAAAGGTTGATTTGAAAGGTTGATTTTGAAATGTGGTGGTTCTATATTTTTAAAACACGACTGACTCTGACTATAGACTGGACTTATTTTGAGCACATGAACCACAGTTTTTATTGTAAATTCTATATGTATATATGTATGCATGTCTATATGTATGTCCGTCTATATGTATATATGTATGCATGTCTATATGTATGTCCGTCTATATGTATATATATATGTATGTCTATATGTATGTATGTCTGTCTGTACGTATATGTCTGTCTATGTCTGTATGTATGTTTAGACTTTTTCCACAGACTATGAGAAAGGTAAAGTATTTTAGGTGAGTATAAAACGTCTCCGTCTCCTGCTACTCATTTTGATGATCATGCTAATTAAGAATAACTTACTAATTAAAATAACCTCAAATCAGAGTGAGTGATTACTCATTTTCACTGAAGAATGAAATCATTTGTTGTTGTGTTGTTTTTTTGCCATTAAATACAAATGTTTTAGATAGTAAGAATGGAATTTTATTTTATGTTTAAAGAAACAATTATTATTATAGCCAATTACAGAATTTAGTTTAAGTTAAGTTAAGGAGTTACCCACAGTTTGACCTTCCCCAGACCACAAATGGCTCATGGGATCCGAAGGCCTTAGTTTTATTTGACAAATTGCAAGTTTTTTGGTGTCCAGTTCTCCTCTCAAAAAGACTACAGGTTTCCGGAACTCCTTCAGGGGGAGTTGCCAGTGATGTCAGTGAATCCCGCCTTGACTCGAGGTCCTGCTAGGGACGGCTGAAGACGAGGGTGGACGGGACCCCTACAGGTGGAGGAAAGGACACGTCATCTTCTCGAGAGAAAAAGCAGCAGCTGTTACATCTGAGTGACCGGTGCTCCCCTGAAAAAGAAGTTTGGAACGATCGCTGAGCCAGATTTTGAGATGGATCTGGTCAGAGCAAAGCTCCCCACTTTGTCGAGACATGTGGCTTGACTACACTATGCCGCACACAATTCAGGGTTGCGACCTGCTACTGTGCCCGCAATTCATGCCTGAATAGACTAAACAACAGACAGCTGGACAAGACTGAAGCCATCAAACTGCCTGATGCCCTCCACCCACAAGGCGCACAAAAAGCTCTCCCCAAAGAAAAGAATGAACTTTGACAGAAACCCAAGAAGGAAAAGACTTGAACAAAAAGCTCTCCCCAAAGAAAAGAATGAACTTTGACAGAAACCCAAGAAGGAAAAGACTTGAACAAAAAGCTCTCCCCAAAGAAAAGATGAACTTTGACTAAAACCCAAGAAGGAAAAGACTTGAACAAAAAGCTCTCCCCAAAGAAAAAAAATGAACTTTGACAAAAACCCAAGAAGAAAAAGACTCTTCTCCCCCCCCAGGATGAAATGAACTTATTCCACACACAAAGAACTTTCCCCCCCCCAGATGAGATGGACTTGGACCCAACAATGAAAAACTGGACTTATTCCACACACAAAGAACCCCCCCCCAGATGACATGGATTTGTGCCCAACAATTTCTGCCACAAACAAATCCCCAAGGAACAGAAAGAACGTGTTCTGAAAACGGGGCACTCCCTCCCCAGGAAAGACACTGAAATTACCCTCCCACACCAAAAACAAAAAAAGAAAAAAGGGATGGATGCTGTGAAGAAGAATGGTTGATCTGCTGTGAAGAAGAATGGTTGATCTATTTCATTTTTTATGTTCAAACCGGTTGTTTTTACTTTCCTGGGCAATAGTTGATATCAAAGAAGTTTCAAACTTATTTTATTTTTGTGCCCATAAAGGGCTATTTTGTTGTGTGTTTGAGAATTATTTCCCACATCTTTGAAAGTGTATGAGTTCTATTTAATTGTTTAAGACAAATTAGATTGGTTCTGGCTAAAAACAAATTAGATTGGTTCTTTTTTTGGTTAAAACAAATTAGATTGGTTTTTTGGTTAAAAGAAATTAGATTGGTTCTGGCTAAAAACAAATTAGATTGGTTCTTTTTTGTTTAAAACAAATTAGATTGGTTTTTTGGTTAAAAGAAATTAGATTGGTTCTGGCTAAAAACAAATTAGATTGGTTCTTTTTTGTTTAAAACAAATTAGATTGGTTCTTTGGTTAAAGACAAATTAGATTGGTTCTTTTTATTTTAAAACAAATTAAATTGCTTATTTCTTTTATTTGTTTAACACAAATAGATTAGTTCCTTTTATATATATATGTTTCTTCTCAAAAGTTTTATTTCTTTGGAAAAAGCTTAGTTTTGTGGGTAAATAGACTAATCCCTGCTAAATATATTATTCCTTTTAAAAAACTTTTGACATAAGCCATAAAGTGAGACCTTACTCATTGCAAAATTCTCCTCAAAATCTTTATTTCTCTCAAACATTGAAATAAGTCATGAAATATGACAATCAACAGAGTTCTCCAAAACTTTATAATCTCTCAAACCATCCTAAAAAGGTGATTCTGCATGTTCAGGGCGTTACTGTGGGGGCACGGGACGGTGGTGTGAGTTTTTGCCTCTAATTAGAAATTCGGCCTCAGAGGTTGTTTTCCGCACCGCTCACCTGATTGATAATGATCAGTTTATATATGATAAAGAGGATGAAATGATGGAGATGTTCAATATTTATCATCTAAAACTAATTACTCTGACCCAATAATTATAACCCAGCTCACTTATATCAAATATTCTCTGTTCCCTTTAAACACTTATATTTGATAGTACAAACATGTTGTTTGCTTTTCTCTGATACAGAAAAGACAGTCTTCTAGCCTTGACAAATGTTTGGACTAGATGTTCTTGTTTGATCAGAACCATGACTTGTTTGTTTTATCTGTAAGACGTCAGAGCTTGTCAAACTCCACCTGCTTCTTGTTTAAATAGCTTGTCATGTCCAGTACAATTTGGAATTGTGCAGGACAATGTATTTGAGACCAAACTAAGTTTCAAAAGACATTAAAAGCCATTCCCCTTTGCAAAGTTGTTTGTCTGATTTAACACTGTTCTCTTGTTTATCTTTGTGTGGTTTTTATTAAGGTAACAGGGGTTTAAAATCCCCATCAGTCATTCTGTTTTTTCAAATGTAATTCCGTTTTTTTTTTTTATGTGATTCGGGCCACTTCCGCTTTGGCCATTTCCGGTTTGGCTTAATGCAATTCCGTTTTTTCTAATGTGATTCCGGCCATTTCCGCTTGGCTTAAAGTGTCACTGAACGGCCTCTGGATCTTTAACTCCTCCCCAAGTCCAGATTCAAAATCTTCAACAAAATGGGCGTTCCGATAGACTGTAGAGGCACCGCCTAAAGGAGGGGAGGAGGTGGGGGGTTTCCTGCGTTCACGCCTCCTCCAGCAACAACCTACAACAAACTAGAACTGTAGCCAACAACATAAACCAAGAAACAAAAAAAGAATAAACATGTACAGTACTGTAGATGTATTTATCTATTCCACCCGACCTATCCAAAACAAAAGGCTTAAAAATAAATAAAAAGCACTCCGTGACTGGGGATTGAACTTGGGTCTCCCATATCCAAACCCAGTATATACACCACTGACCCAATTCATGCACTGCTCCTCTAACGCACTGTATTAAAACATATATAACCAGACAGTTTCGAAGAAGTGAAAAACATTCCTAAAATAAATAAGTTACAATACACAAATAACTAGTGCCATTCCGAAAACTATAATATGCTTTGTTGCAGAGCTTTTCAGGAGTGAAATGTAGCACTCCATATAAGGTATGCACTGGAGGGAGGACCGTCTCATCTGCAGGGGATTGGCTCTGCTTGAACCACGTCCGTGACGAAAGCTTGCGAAAATACGTCATTTTGCGAATCGTAGACAAATAAGGATATTAGGGTGCAATAACCTCTGTTCAACCTATAGGACTACCTAAAAACGTTTTTAGACCAAATATTGCCGATTTAAACTAATACGAACAATTTCATGAAAATTAACACAGACATAGTGCTATGAAACCTTTTAAACACATTCTAGGGAGTTTCTCAGCTAAAAAAAGTTAAATTGGGGTTTAGTTTCACTTTAATGTGATTCCGTTTTTTCAAATGTCATTCTGTTTTTTTCAAATGTAATTTCGTTTTTTCAAATGTTGTGTTTTTGTTGTTTTTGTTGTGTTTTTCCAAATGTAATTCTGTTTTTTTTTTATGTTCATTTACAACTTGAGGCCACCGTACTATCAGGCTTTAGATTTTAACAAGTAGGTATCTCTGCAGACAAATACGGAAGGCGTATCTAGAGGGCCACATCTGATTGGACGATAAAAAAACAAGGCGTATCTGGAGGACCACATCTGATTGGACAAAAAAAAAGGTGTTTGTGTTAACACAGTCATATTATGTCTACAGTGTTAACCGGTTCGATATTAGCGGCGTCTCCTTCTCTTTCCGCCTCTCTTAAGACTCTCTGACTCTCTGGAGTCAGTTCCCACCTGCCTGAAGACCGCCACCATCATCCCAGTTCCAAAGAGCTCCACAGTGACTGGTCTGAATGACTATAGACCGGTGGCCCTCACCCCGATAGTCGCTAAATGTTTTGAGAAACTGGTCATGTCTCACATCAAGACAACCGTCAACATCAACGAGGACCCTCATCAGTATGCATACCGCGAGAACCGATCAACAGAGGACGCCATCTCCTCTGTGGTCCACACTGCTCTCACCCACCTGGATCAGAAGGACTCATACGTGCGTCTGCTCTTTGTGGACTTCACATCTGCCTTCAACACCATGATCCCCCAAACTCTGATAGACAAACTATCCACACTTGGACTAAGCCCCTCCGTTTGTAACTGGGTCTTAGACTTCTTAACAAACAGACCACAGTCCGTGAAGATCCACAACTTCTCCTCCTCCACCATAACCCTCAGCACTGGCTCTCCTCAAGGATGTGTGCTGAGCCCTCTTCTGTTCACTCTGCTCACATATGATTGTACAGCCACACATCCAGGCTGTCATATTGTTAAGTTTGCAGATGATACAGCGGTGGTGGGATGCATCACAAACAATGATGAGTCCAGCTACAGACAGGAGGTGGAACACCTGGAGAGCTGGTGCAAAGAGAATAATCTTCACATGAATGTGAAGAAGACAAAGGAGATGATTGTGGACTTCAGAAGGAACAAACACACCCACGCCCCACTGAACATAGGTGGATCTGCAGTGGAAGTGGTCTCCAGCTACAAATACTTGGGTGTACACTTGAATGATAACCTCAGCTGGAGCAACAACACCACCAGCCTGATCAAGAAAGGTCATCAGAGACTCTACTTCCTCAGACGGCTGAGACGAGCTGGTCTGAGCAGCCCAGTCCTCACCTCCTTCTACAGGTGTGCAGTGGAGAGCATCCTGTGCTCCAGCATCAACGTGTGGCATGGAGGCTGCACAGTTGCAGAGAGGAAAGCTCTACAGAGAGTGGTGAAGGCTGCACAGAAGTCTGTTGGAGTCAGTCTCCCCACCATCACAGACATTTACACCTCCAGATGCAGGAAAAGAGCCACCTGCATCATGAAAGACCTCACTCACCCAGCACACTCACTCTTTGCCCCACTCCCCTCAGGACGGAGGTTGAGGAGCATCAAATGTAGAACCACTAGACTGAGGAACAGCTTCTACCCTGAGGCTGTTAGACTCATGAATAAATAATCAACACGAATAAACACTGCAAAATATCACATCATGCTGATGCTGATCTGTTTTCTTGTTGCTGTGTTCATTTGTGACCATCTGCTCATACAGACTCGTGTTCGTGCTGCTGTTTATAATGATGTTTTTCTATTACATTAGGGCTTAGTGTATTACTAGTTGATGTTTTTCTTAGTTAATCCTAGATGTTATTACTGTTTTTCTCTTGCATTTGTTGTTGGATGTAACTGGGACCCTGTGTACATAATCTCGTTTTCATCACATGTACCACATGCGGTGCAAATGACAATAAAGACTCTCTCTCTCTCTCTCTCTCTCTCTCTCTCTCTCTCTCTCTCTCTCTCTCTGAACTTTCGGTTACATTTCAAAATAAGTGCAACATAAATGGGTAGTGGGGAGGGCTAAATGTTTGTTTTTTAATACCTAGCCATTACATTAAAAAACAAAATCCGTTTTGGTTGTAGAATAATGTGAGAATAGTTACAATTGATTCATAAATATAGAAAAATAAAGTAATAAAAATAACAATGATACTTAAACTGGCCTTGGGACAATGTTTCCTTTCACTTCACATTTTCTTGTTCAACCTTTTAAAGCAGATGAGTGATTGTCAGTGCTGGGTAGTGCTAATCCAAAAATTAGTTCCGCTATTTCTAAAGCACTTATTAATTTATTTAGGTCCGCAACTTCAAAAGCGCTTATGTATTAGTAAAGCTAGCGGAAGCTAAATGCTAACGCGCTAATGTGCAAATGGCGAACTACTTTTTTTTAATCCAGCAGATTTGACCATTTCGTGAAACGGTTAAGCTCAGAAAAACCTTGTGCTATAAAGTCAGCTAAGAAATGTATTTTTTCTCAGCAAATAATTGTTTTTACCGTGTTTTCTTGTAAAGTCCTTTGCTTCTGTGGCCGTCGACATTTTGAACAGGGCAAATGAGGCGCTGACGCATCGCGTAGGCCGCTGAGAAACATCCATAAGTTCACCCTCCATGTTAAAAACTCTTAGTCTGACTCTTCGAAAACAAGCAATAAGGCTGCAGAGTAACACACTGGCTGCTAACTGCTATAGAGAGAGCGCTCTCTGTAGCCCCCCTTAGGGCAGGGACCGCTTTTGTTCACGGACCACATCCGGCGGTGACAGGATATGGTCCGTGAGCAGTCGTCCAGTTGATTTAAGAGCCCGTAAATAAGTTTTTTCATTTTTACTGATAGATAATTAGTTATTAGCGGTACTGCATTTTAAATAAAAATAGCGCAAATCTGCTTATGAATTATAAAAGTTAGTCAATCCGCTATAACGCTAACAAATTGTTTAGGTCCGCTATAAGCGGATTAGCGCTCCCAAGCGGTCTGGTGCCCACCTTTGGTGATTGTCAGTTTCTGTAAGATTTCTGCAACTGGAGTAGGTATTTCTCTTACTGGTTAACTTCCTCAGCTGTCTCAGATTTTAAGGGTCAATCCATGTTTCAGCTCCTTGCACAGATCAGATCTCATAGAAGAGCACTTCTAAAGAGCTAATTTTGTTTTTAACTTTTGTTTTGGGCCATTATCTCGTTACAAGACTCATGATCTTTAATTGAGACCAGACTTTTTGACAAATAGGAGCAGGTTTCACTTCAGATTCTTCATATTCCATTGTACACCACACTCAAGCCAACCTGTGTCAGGTGCAGCCTACAACCCAAAAACAAAAGAGAATATTCTTTTTTTTTTTTTTTACAGCAGATATCACTGCTTCTTAATGTACACAGTATATGTATGAGGTAGTTGATATTGGTATAGAAACAAAGTGACATTATGCAATAAGGCTAGTAAAAAGAATATATACTGTATATCAGCAGTAGTGTAGATATAAAAAGTCTAGATGTAAACAGTAGTAATAAATGTAAACAGTAGTAATAAATGTAAACAGTAGTAATAAATGTCAACAGTAAATGTAAACAGTAGTATGACTATAGGCAGTAATGTAATACAAACATTAGTGCAAATATGAGAAGTAGTGCAAACTGAATGAGCACATGACCGTGAGTTGAGTGAATGACCCGTATTGATGACACAGAGTCCAGTGTTAAAAACTTTGTGTTGTGTGGTAATGTGTGAAAGTTTTTTGTGATTAAGGCAGTACAAGTGGGAGGGAGGGCAGAGCTGGCAGAGTGTTAAGCATCCTGACTGCCTGATGAACAGAGCTGTCTCTCAGTCTGCTGGTTCGAGCCTGGAGACTCCTCAGTCTCCTCCCCGATGGCAACAGGCTGAAGCAGCTGTGTAGTGGGTGTGTGGGATCACCTGCCATGCAGAGGGCTTTCCGAGTGAGGCGGTTGCTGTGTAAGTCCTGTAGTGAGGGCAAGGAGGTGCCGACAATCTTCTCAGCTGCTCTCACTATACGCTGGAGGCTCTTTCGGCAGGATGCAGTACATGCACCATACCACACCGTGATGCAGCTGGTCAGGACACTTTCTATGGCGCCCCTGTAGAAGGTGCACATGATGGGGGTTGGAGCTCCAGCTCTTTTCAGCTTGCGGAGAAAGTAGAGGCGCTGGTGAGCCTTCTTGGCCAGTGATGCAGTGTTCCTGCTCCAGGACAGGTCCTCTGAGACGTGCACTCCCAGGAACTTGGTGCTGTCCACTCTCTCCACTGTGGTGTTGTTGATGGTCAGAGGGGCATGTTGGGCATCCCTCTTCCTGAAGTCCACAACAATCTCTTTTGTCTTCTCCACGTTGAGAGTGAGATTGTTGTGTCTGCACCACAAGGCCAGGCGGCTCACCTCATCCCTGTAGTCCGTCTCATCGTTGTTGCTGATGAGACCCATCTGTTGTGTCGTCCGCAAACTTGATGAATTGGTTGGAGCTGTACGATGGTGTGCAGTTGTGTGTTAGCAGGGTGAATAGAAGGGGTCTCAGCACACATCCTTGTGGGGCTCCTGTATTCAATGTGATGGTGCTGGATGTGTTATTCCCGACCCGTACTGCCTGTGGTCTCCCGGTCAGGAAGTCTAGCAGCCAGTTACACATTGAGGTGTTCAGCCCCAGACTGTCCAATTTAAGGATGAGCTGTTGGGGGATGATGGTGTTGAATGCCGAGCTGAAGTCAATGAACAGCATTCTAACATAAGAGTCCTTCGTGTCCAGACTCATCACAAACGATAACAATAAAATTGAGTACAATGAAAAAAGACAATAGCCAGGGGGAACATAAATCGAACAAAATAAGTGGAAGTTACAGTCATATTATTTTTGCAAAAATAGAACAATTGTACAATATGTAACACATGTGCCAAGTCTTATGTATAGAATTAAAAAATAAATGAATAACAATATAAACAAAAAAATATTTTAATGTAAAAGTTCATCCATAATCCCCAGTTGAGAGCAAGCCCATATTGTTGTTTTTGCTTTTTGATTGGTTAAGGGTCTAATTGTAAGTAAATATTGTTTAAATTCAATTAAAAAAACAGAGAAATAAATTTACATTTGTGTATATGAAATTTAGCCTTATTGATTAACAAATTAATTAAAAAGATCTTCGGATTCATTTTGCCACAATGTTTAAACCCAAACAGGACATGTTCCCAATATAACTGAAAGTCTGCTTGTATCTTTGAGTCAACATAGTTACAGAAACTTTGCCAAAACACTTTAGAACGCGGACACATCCAGAACAATGAGTAACAGACTCAGGGCAGAGATCACAAAAGGAACAGTTCACCACAATGTTAGAGTTGAATTTCTTTAAATAGTCTTTGGCTGGGTAGATCCTGTGTAAGAGTTTGAAGGAGACTTCTTTTACCTTGTTAGTGAGAAGAAAGTGATTTGGAAGCAACCAGGTAGATTTCCAAGAAATATTATTCCGAAAGCGATTCCAATATGGTACGACAGCAGGAGTGGAAGTCACATCTCTCTGAAACAAGGATCTGATTGATTTATTATTGTTCCGAAAAAGAGGGAGAAGACATATTTTGCCAACAGGAGAATGTGTGGGAGTTAGAGTGGGAGACTGATGATAAGTGAGTCTTGGTCTTTGTTTGTATAACATGCAGATCTCTGTAGAAATAGCACCAAAAACTTTTGCATATTCTCCAGGAGAGATGGGAAAATTAAATTTAGAGAGAAAGGCCTCATAACCCAGCAACGTGCCAGCACTGTCAAACAGTTGATCTATCAAAATAATGTTACGATTAAACCATGAGTCAAGAAATAAAGTTTTTTTCTTATATAAAATATCCTTATTATTCCATATGAAGTATCGATGAGGAGAGAAGTTGTGTTTGTAGATGAGTGACCAAGACAAGAAGGCCTGACGGTGAAAATTTGACAGTTTGATTGGGAGTTTTTGTATATCAAAATTACAGACCAAAAAGAAGTTCAGACCACCAAGTTTAGAGAAAATATGGAATGGTATGATGTTCCAAATAGAGGTTGGTGAATTAAAAAATTGACGAATCCAATTTATCTTGAAAGTATTATTCAAAGTAGAGAATGATAAACAATTAAGTCCTCCATTTTCATATGAATTCATTAGATTTCTTAATGTAGTGAATTTTGTTTTTCCAGACAAAGTTAAATAATAATTTGTCAATTTCTTTTTCATTTTTATTGTCAAGTTCCAATGCCTGTGCAGCATAAATGAGCCTGGAGAGGCCTTCAGCTTTAGTAAGCAGAATGCGACCACGTAGTGAAAGATCTCTTATTAACCACTGATTAAGTCTTTTTCTATAGTTCTTAGAATTAGAGGCTCATAATTTAGAGAGCTTCTTCTTTTCTGATCTTTAGTGATGGTTATACCTAAATAAATTAGCTCATTTTTAACTGGTATGTCTGCAATTGAGGTTTTGGAGCAGTCCTTAACAGCCATTATTTCACATTTCGTGAGGTTAAGATAAAGACCGGATGCTTTGGAAAAAGTATTTATTTCTTTGATGGCTATGGGGATTTGATTCTCGTCCTTTAAAAATAAGGTAGTATCATCTGCCAGCTGTGTTAAAGTAACAGTTTTATCAACAATAGAGATCCCTTTCAGAGGACTGGATTTAATGTGATCGGCCAGAAGCTGAGCTACCAAAAGAAACAGGTAGGGGGAGACGGGACACCCCTGTCTGATCCCTCTGCATGTTGAATCTAGGAGAGGAGCCGTTTTTTAGTTTAATGGAGCTGTTGTTGTTTTTGTACAAGGTTTTAATGATAGCACTAAAGAATGTTCCAATCCAAATTTACTTAGACTTTGAAAAATAAAACCATGTTCTACCGCCCCACGCTCGGTTTGGATCATGTGAAATGTGACGTAATGACGTCAGTGCGACGTGATGACGCCACTACGAGTAATTGAGAGGGACAAAAAGACCTCGATAGAAGTTTTAGGACTCGACCTCTCGATAAATCGGGTACTCTGTTAAAGCACGATTATCTTCTTCCCATTCTGCTTTTGGAAACTCTAGGGACCACTAGTAACTCCTCAGTCTGAGAGCAAAGTGCATGTTGGGAAAATATGGAAAAATGATATCTCGAATATAAGATGGAGCTAGAACTGAACCCAGGAGGCTGCTGGCCTCAACGTTCCCTACTGGATCAGTGTGGTGGTAAGTGTCTGGCCTGCAGGCCATTGGTGCCTCCACTCCATGAACACAGTGAGACCAAAGCAGTTTAATATCAAATAACATTGTAGTATTATTTGCAATGACCTGAAAGTAATAAAATGATTATTAATATAGAAAAATAATATTTGAATGTATCAGGACGCAGATCATTAAATAATGTATTTCCATCACATTATACAATGGTTTGTTTGCTTTTCTTCTTCTAATAATAATAATAATGAATTTAATTTATAATGCACTTTTCATTAACAAAAATCTCAAAGTGCTGCTCCCTTCTTCTGGGGTCACTACAGCAAACTAACTCATGAAGACTTGACAAGTGTTTTGGTGTCCTTCCTGACGTAACCACAGACCACCGAGCTACC
>JBBPBX010060468.1:0-19247 GCA_038048925.1 Garcialebias charrua
TTAAAGGTGAAGCCTTCGGGTCACAGAGACCGGACGGTTTTGTTTAGAAACTCAGAGACAGTCTCAGGAGCAGGGCTCCAGCTTTATCTATCTTTTTCCTAAACATTTCTCTCTGCTCTGGCTGTAACCTTGGACCTGATAACACAAGTGCACTCCTCTCTTGGTTCCTGCTTTTTAAGTTCTAACTGTGCGAGAACGCTTCGGAGTTGCTGGGAACTTGGAAAGAGATGTGAACTTTCCCAAGAGCTGGACACGTTTGGTCAAGAGCTAACGACCGGCGTCTTCAGCTAAGGACTGATAACAGGCTGTTATGAGTCTACTTCGAACAAGCGTAAGATCAAGAACTTTGTCTATTCCTTCCTGGAATAAGTTTATCTTGAAGTCAGAGGCCTGAAGCTGACATATTCTCTGATGACCAAGCAAAACCAGGAGACGTTGGAAAACGTAAACCAGAACCTTGCTTGAAGGTATCGTACTGGTTCCCACAAGAATCCGTGCATCTGAAAGGCTCCAAGGTCTTCCCTCTTACCGGGCTGTCGTCAAAGGTAAAGAGCTGTTTACAAAACGTACCTGGATTTTAGCAGAAGTCGGATGAGAAGTGTCACTCTGGTATCATGCTCAGGATAATTTCTTCTTAAATCTTTCCTCCTATTTCTTTCCCCTCTCAATCTAAGCTGGAAACTATTTTAAGTTTAAAGAGCCCTCAGACTAAATATGTTTACATCCAATATTGAAGTCTGTTGTGTTGAATTTAAGTGTGCTGACGTTTTAAATTGAAAGAAAGTGAAATCATGTCAATCAAGTGTAATGGTGTTAATTTAGTTGATTTATTTTAAATAAATGATAGTGTCTCTTTGACATATCAAACTAAGTTAACGTCTTTGTCACTTAATGGCTCTGTTTATTTATCCATCATAAAGATCACAGAGATATTGGGTAAACTGAAAAAGAACAGAATCCGTGAATTTACTATTCAATCTGAATAAGTAAACTAATTAAGGTAAAGAGGTCAGTATTAATATTGACCTCCTCATTAACCCCTTACATCTGGTGGCCCGTACGGGGAACGAACCCGCGACCTTGGCGTTATCAGCACCAGCAGTTGTCAGCTGATTCAGAACGTGGTCAATCTCAACCTATGACGCAACTCCAACAGGAACTGCCCAAGGTCATCAATGGTAAGTACTTCTCGACCCTCGACGTCGCCTCTGGTTTTTGGACCATCCCTGTGCGCGCCGAGGACCAGTACAAACTAGCTTTCACTTTTGGTGGCCGTCAGTACACCTTTAACAGGTGTCCCTTTGGCTACGCTAACTCACCTGCAGAGTTCAACATTTTCTTGAACAAAGCATGTCCAGACGCCCACGAGCGTGGGACACTGATCTACGTGGACGATGTCCTTTTGAGGCAGCCAACATTGGACTCACATTTGGCTGAGATCGACCACGTTCTGAATCAGCTGACAACTGCTGGTGCTAAAATATCACTGTCAAAATGCCAATGGTGCAGAACCAAAGTGGACTACGTTGGCCTACTTGTAGGTCCTGACGGAGTACAACCACAGCTGACTCGCACCCAAGGCCTCGACAATCTCAAAGTCCCCACCAATCTCAAAGAACTACAAAGTTTTCTGGGCGTGTGTAACTACTCGAACCAATTCATCGAAAACTATGCGGACCTTGCGAAACCACTGACTGAACTCCTTAAAAAAGACGTACCATTTGTTTGGACTGACAAACAGCAACAGGCAATGGACGCTCTTATAAACAGGATCAAGTCAGCCCCTTGTTTAGTCTACCCAGACTACAACAAAGAGTTTTACTTGGAAGTGGGCTTCTCAGCTCATTGCATAAGTGCAGGTCTGTACCAGATACACGACAGAGACAAACGTGTAGTAGCCTACGCCAGCAAAACGATGGCAGGCCCCGAATTGAGATTCTCAGACTGTGAGAAAGCTTTACTGACCACAGTGTGGGCAGTTAAACATTTCTCCAGCTACATTGGTGGACAGAAAATCATTGTGGAAACACAACACCAGCCAGTGACCTTCCTTAACAGTGAACGCATCAGAGATGGTGTGGTGACAAACTCACGTGTTGCAACGTGGCTCATGGCACTTCAAAGTTTTAACCTAGACATCCGTTATGGTCAGAACAAGAAGTCTCATCTGGGGACGGACTTGGCAATCTGCCAGAAGTGTACACAAGATGTACCAGCCACCCAGCCGCCGGTTGAGGTAAAAACCCCAGTAACTGAAGACCCGAATCACCACTTCTTTGATGACAATATCTGCAAAGATATGACAACATTGTACGTGGATGGATCTTCATTCCTCCGCGACAAGATCTGCAGAGCAGGTGTTGGAGGGGTCCTCCTCCAAGACCAAGAGCAGATAACTTTCAGCTACAAATTAGGCTCTCAGACTTCTCAGTATGCTGAGATTGCAGGAATCCTAATAGCTCTCCAGATGGTAGTAGAACGCTCCATCAAGACGCTAGTCATCTGCACTGACTCTAACTATGCTCGTTTGAGTTTCGCTTGTCACCTCGCTGTGTGGAAACAGAACGGTTTCCTAACAAGCGACAGAAAAGTGGTCAAACACAAAGAGCTTTTCATAGCGTGTGATCACTTGGTGACATCACATGACTTACAGATCTACTGGAAGAAAGTTCCAGGGCATTCTAGAGTCCCAGGCGATGACAAGCACTACAATGACATTGCAGACTCCTTAGCCAAAGAAGGAGCCGACGAAGGTCCTCTATGGTCCTTCGACCCCTCCTGGTTAATCGAGACTCTGCCAACACAACCTTCAGTCAGAGTTATGGCAGTCACACGTGCACAGGCCGCAACCAGACCTGCTGACAACGCAGTCTCTGTACGACCCGCACTGACTGACCCAGACATCATCCAACTACAAAAGTCGGATCCTGCTATCAACTCCATGATACTGTACCTGACTGATCCGAACAAAAATAGTCCGTCTAAAGACGACCTGGATTCCGATCCAGACCTTAAGGTCCTCTATCAGCTGCGCAAACAGCTAAAACTAATCAAGGGCATCTTAACTTTCGCTCATGGACCAACGTCCTCACCTGTGTTCGTGGTTCCCCATGACCAAAGGGGGGTGATGTTAGTTCATGCCCATGATCTCCCGTCCGCAGGACACAAAGGAGATAAAGCCACGCTGACGGCATTAAAACAAATTGCCTATTGGCCTGGAATGAAAAAGGATGTCAAGGACTACATTGAAGGGTGCGTGGTCTGTGGCCAGTTTCAGCCAACCAGACCACTTCACAGAGCACCACTGCAAAGCAGAGGCATTGCATTCCCATGGTCTGACCTCCAGATCGACTGGGTTGGACCACTCACTAAGAGCTCTAGAGGAAATAAATATTTTCTCACGGTAACCTGTGCATTCACCAAATGGGTAGAATGCCTACCAGCTCCTAACGACACAGCACAAACTACTGCTATGTTGTTAATGAATCATATATTCTCAAGGTTTGGACTTCCCCTTAGGGTGAACTCAGACCAAGGTACACACTTCACAGGTGAAGTGATGAAAGAACTGTGGAAGACGCTAGGCGTCAAGGCCAACTTTCATGTCGGCTACCACCCACAGGCTTCAGGCCAAGTAGAGAGAGCAAACAGAACTGTGGTGAGTATTTTGAAGAAATACGTGGCTGCAAACCACAAGGACTGGGACGTGAAACTCCCTCTGGTCCTCATGGCCATAAGAGCCACTCCACACACATCAACTGGCATCTCTCCCTTCGAGATGATGACCGGTCGACAAATGACTCTCCCTCTACACCTGTTGTACCAACCAGGCGACGCCGCCATGGCGACAGCCTACACTACACAACAATACATGAAAGATTTGAATGCACACCTCAGAAACACTTTTGCTTTCGCCCAGAAAAACCTGGAAAAATCCGCTGAAGGACGCAAGGCGTACTACGACCAGAAGGCCTCTCACAATGAACTCCAAGTGGGAGACAGAGTCTGGTACTATACGTTCGCCCCAGCAACCGGGAAAGGAGGGTCCGAGACCGGAACTCTCGCCCGCAAACTAATGCCCAGGTGGACTGGACCTCATCTGATAACAGACAAAGTGTCCTCAGTCGTCTACGAAATCAAAATCAGCAAAGGCCGCAAAGAGCCAATTGCTAAATGGGTACATCGAAATCAGATCAAACCTTACAAGGCGTTCAATGACTCCACAAAAGACAAAGATCTCACAAACACACCGACTTCATGGGATAATAAGGTCGTCCAAACACAAGTTAGTAAATAAACTAATCAGGTTTAAACTACCATAATTCCCACCCTATAAGTCGCATTGTCCAATTTGAACTTAGAAACGCTAAGCCTAAAACCCACAACAAAAAACTAACCTTAACAACCGTTTAAATCCACGAGATTTAATTTGACCTCGGTCATAAAGTTGAGACCTGTTTTTCTTGTGTGTTGCACTTTGGAATCTGACGACAGGAGTGTGTCGAAGCAGTGAAACGTTTGTTTCCTTGTTGTTTAGTCATTACTGTTGTCATTAGTTGAGATATTGTTTTGGTTCTGAACACTCCCAGCCAAAAAGGTTTTGTATTAACATGGGTTAATGAATGATATGGATTTAACTATGCCAACATGCAGTTCGTTTTGTTAAATCTCAATCGTCGAAGAGTCAATGTAGTTTAAAGCTACTTAAGGTACAATAAACTACACTGGTCTCATAATTTCTAAATTGAACCGATTCGATCGTTTCTATTCTAGATTGTCTATTTATTTTGATGAGTCTCGCCATAGACTTCAAAATTTATTAGGAATACCAAATCCTACGTCGTTCGTCTAAAAGACAACAGACATTTAGATCAAACTATATTTCATTTTTATTTTAGTTTAACCTAAACTAAGTAATGAATGGAGGAATAGTTTGGAATTAGAGGCCTTCGTTACAGAAGCCCTCCAAAATTTTATAGGTACAAATCCCTATATCCAAATTTACAGAATTGATCCACCCCTTAATTGGTAAGTGTAGCTGATCTAAACCATGATAGCTTACATACCAGGTGCATATAGGTAAGGCTTAATGTAAAATCCCAATCATAAGCCCACCTTAAAAAACCACATAATTGCATGACACATAGAACCAGAGTGGCACTGACTGGAAACCAACCAGCCAACAACCTTCGATGTGGGGACCTGCAGCTCCAACGCTTGGTCTTCAACCTTCGTCCAAGGGCCGCCTCCTCTGCGTCAATCGAGGGATCCCCTCTACATGCTGATTATGAAAACAATTGTTGCTGATCAATCAACAAAACTAATCGTTGGGAATTTACTGCTGTGGAATTACCGCTGTGGATTATAAGACTTTGCTTTCCAAGGGATCACAGACTTTGTTTTCCAAGAGTTAACAGACTTTGTTTTCCAAGGGATTAAAAGCTTTTCGCAATGGGATTACCTCCGAACAGTATGGAATTTCCAAAACTTTATGGGATTATAATTTTTGATTTTTCTTTTCCACTTGCTGGATTACTTCAAGATCAAAGACAGTTCAAGGTTTCCTTTCGTGTTGGACCCCATCCCCAAGGACTGGCGATGGCTTCCAAAAGGGGGGAGATGTAATGGACCTACCCAGGGTCAAATTAAGGTTTTTGAACTGTCCAGTGATGACCTTTACTGACCACTCAGTAAAGCAAGACATTTACTACAAAATCATTCATTTAGCTATAATCTGATAAATATAGTCACCAAAAGAGACTATTTCTATCTTTGATTTTATTCTAATGTGATCAAAAGAATAACTTTTGTCATTTTCATGATGTGTGCTTTTAAGCTGTGTCATTCTGTAAGAGTTAAACTGTGTTCACTGCTGTGTTTAAAGGTGAAGCCTTCGGGTCACAGAGACCGGACGGTTTTGTTTAGAAACTCAGAGACAGTCTCATGAGCAGGGCTCCAGCTTTATCTATCTTTTTCCTAAACATTTCTCTCTGCTCTGGCTGTAACCTTGGACCTGATAACACAAGTGCACTCCTCTCTTGGTTCCTGCTTTTTAAGTTCTAACTGTGCGAGAACGCTTCGGAGTTGCTGGGAACTTGGAAAGAGATGTGAACTTTCCCAAGAGCTGGACACGTTTGGTCAAGAGCTAACGACCGGCGTCTTCAGCTAAGGACTGATAACAGGCTGTTATGAGTCTACTTCGAACAAGCGTAAGATCAAGAACTTTGTCTATTCCTTCCTGGAATAAGTTTATCTTGAAGTCAGAGGCCTGAAGCTGACATATTCTCTGATGACCAAGCAAAACCAGGAGACGTTGGAAAACGTAAACCAGAACCTTGCTTGAAGGTATCGTACTGGTTCCCACAAGAATCCGTGCATCTGAAAGGCTCCAAGGTCTTCCCTCTTACCGGGCTGTCGTCAAAGGTAAAGAGCTGTTTACAAAACGTACCTGGATTTTAGCAGAAGTCGGAGGAGAAGTGTCACTCTGGTATCATGCTCAGGATAATTTCTTCTTAAATCTTTCCTCCTATTTCTTTCCCCTCTCAATCTAAGCTGGAAACTATTTTAAGTTTAAAGAGCCCTCAGACTAAATATGTTTACATCCAATATTGAAGTCTGTTGTGTTGAATTTAAGTGTGCTGACGTTTTAAATTGAAAGAAAGTGAAATCATGTCAATCAAGTGTAATGGTGTTAATTTAGTTGATTTATTTTAAATAAATGATAGTGTCTCTTTGACATATCAAACTAAGTTAACGTCTTTGTCACTTAATGGCTCTGTTTATTTATCCATCATAAAGATCACAGAGATATTGGGTAAACTGAAAAAGAACAGAATCCGTGAACATTTACTATTCAATCTGAATAAGTAAACTAATTAAGGTAAAGAGGTCAGTATTAATATTGACCTCCTCATTAACCCCTTACACATCCAACAATAAAATGTAAAAGAAGAACAGTAGTAACATCTAAGATATGAACTAAGAAAAACATCAACTAAAAATACACTAATAGCATAAAAAACATTACTTCGAACAGCAGCACAAACATGAGTCTGTATGAGCAGATGAGCATGAATGAACATAGCAACATGAAACAGATCAGCAGCAACATTTTTTTTTTTCACAGTGATTATTCTAGTTAGAGATTCATGAGTCTAACATCCTCAGGGTAGAAGCTGTTCCTCAGTCTAGTGGTTCTACACTTAATGCTCCTCAACCTCCTTCCTGAGGGGAGTGGGGCAAAAAGTGTGTGTGCTGGGTGTGTGGGGGTCCTTCATGATGTGCAGGTGGCCCTCTTCCTACATCTGGAGGTGTAAATGTCTGTGATGGTGAGGAGACTAACTCCAACATCTTCTGTGCAGCCTTCACCACTCTCTGCAAAGCTTTTCTTTCTGCAGCTGTGCAGCCTCCATGCCACACGTTGCATGCTACCTTATCCACAAAGTCCATGGTGTTCGGTGTGTGGTGTTCTAAATTGCCAACTAAAGGGATGAGTACAGACGCCAGATATTTGGAAATATTGTAAGTGATTGAGTTAATCATGCTAACAATTGGTCTTAAAGGTACACCTTATTTGTGGATTTTGGGTAAACCATACAGACTTGGCGTGGCCTCCCCTGGGTACAGTCTGTGGTACAGAATATTGTCAATAGCCTTGTCCTGCTTCAAAATTTTCAGGCAATCTATCAACTTCTTGAGTGCGGCCGTGGCGTAGTGGTAATGGTAGTCGTCCCCCGATCGGAAGGTTGGCGGTTCGAATCCCGGTTCCCCAAACCATGTGCCGTTGTGTCCTTGGGCAAGACACTTAACCCCGAGTTGCTCCCGGTAGGACTGGAAAGCGCCTTGCATGGCAGTCTGCCGCTACCGGTCTGGGTGGTTGGTATTGTAAAGCGCTTTGGGGCCCCTCATAGGGGGCTGGAAAGCGCTATATAAATAAGCTCCATTCACCATTTACCATTCTTCTTGTAACCACTTCCTGGATCTCTTTCCAGCGGTTCATAAGTGGCTAAGTCACTAAGCGACTTATCCAGAGGACCAGACTTAGCTTTTTTTAGATTTTTCTACCTGGATTATTGAGCATGCATCAGGGTAATAGACAGTATGTTCTTTTTTAAAGGTGTATTTATCTTAAATCATGATGAAACGTCCAACTGAACTTACAAACTCTTAAAGTCATTCTAAAATTGCACTTTTGCATTGCACAGTTCAGTTAAACTTAGCTGCAAGAATAATCTTCCTTTAAACTATAATTTTCCAGAATAGACATTCAGTGAAGACTGCAATATCAGAACTCTATGTTCAGACAAATAGTGCTGACATATCCACAGCACATTACAAAGAACCATCACAGTACATTTATTTCCTCTCCTCTGTCACTTAGAGAACAGATGTTTGTATGTGTGTGAGGATGTCACCTGTTCTCACCCGATTCTCCTCTTAATTGTCCACAGGTGTCTTCCTCTTGTCTCATTAGTGATCAGTATTTAGTCTCTGTGACTTTCACATGAGAAGGCAGTTGGTTTCCTGACTTCACACGTGGAGGAGCTGTTTTCCTGAGGCTGCAGTGGCAAGTCCTTGCACATAACGTTAATTGAGCATTGTCCTTCCATGGTGTCATGATTCTGCTGTTCTGCTCCACCTGCTCTTCCACGGGCTCCTGCTTTGTCTGCACCAAGCGTCCCCTTTGGGGGCCTGGTAAGTTTTTGCTGCCTCACCAGCAATTCATCCTGTATGATGTTAGTGCAGTTCACTTATTGTCATTTTTGTCTCTCCGAGCCATCTGGTCCTCCTGCTTTGGGTCCATCCTTCCACGCCGGCCAATCCAGATTCCAGCTAGAACCGGCTCTGGCATTCCAGCGAATCCAGCTCCTGCCCGGATTGTGACAGTTAAGATCATAAGAAGACCCGGCAGGAAGAGTTCCTGTCTTCCAGTGGGTAACGTAGTGCTGTCCTCCTCACTTTTCCATGGGTGCTGGAGAAGTAGTCCTGGTTCCTCCGTGCTCCTCCGTGGGCATTGGAGACGTGGTGTCCTCCTCGCTCTTCCATGGGCGATGGATAAAAAAATATATAAAAATAATAATCATTTTATTTAAAAGCGCCTTTCAGGACACCCAAGGACACTTAACAAACCAATACAGTACAGTTCAAATATTATCAGTGACAAATTGAAATATAAAATACATAAAGATTATAAAATGCAAAATAATAAAAATACATTTACGGTAGTAAAGTTAATGATAAGCTAGTCTAAAGAGATGTGTTTTCAGGGCTGTCTTGAACAGAGAAAGGGAGGTGGTGTTTCGAAGGTCTGGCGGTAGAGCGTTCCAGAGGTGAGGGGCAGAGCAGGTGAAGGCCCTGCTCCCCATGGTGGAGAGGCGGGCAGAGGGTACATGGAGATGTAGTGAAGAGGAGGATCTGAGAGAGCGTGATGGGATGGAGATTTGTAGGAGGTCAGATAGATAAGGAGGGGCAAGGTTGTGGATAGATTTGAACGTGAGAAGTAGAATTTTGAAGATGATGCGTGATTTAACCGGGAGCCAGTGGAGCTGCTGCAGGACAGGAGTGATGTGGTTATAGTAGGAGGTTTGAGTGATGACACGGGCAGCTGAGTTCTGGACCATCTGTAACTTGTGGAGAGATTTGTTGGGGAGGCCGTAGAGAAGGGAGTTGCAGTAATCGATACGGGAAGTCACAAGACTGTGCACCAGGATGGCTGTGGAGCGGGGTGTGAGAGAAGGACGGAGACGGTTAATATTACGGAGGTGGAAATAGGCAGACCGAGTAATATTGTTGATGTGTGAAGTGAAGGAGAGAGTGGTGTCGAGGATGACACCGAGACTCTTGACCTGAGGGGAGGGGGATAGCAGAGAGTTGTTAAGGGGGACGAGAAGATGTTCTGATTTTGAAATAGAGTTTTTGGTACAGACAAGAATGATTTCTGTTTTGTTTACTGTTCAGTTGAAGGAAATTGTTAGAAAACCAGTGATTTAGCTCATTGAGACAGTCAGTGAGGATGGAGGGTGGGTGGGTGGAGTTAGGTTTTGATGACAAGTAGAGGTACTGTATGTGTCATCAGCATAAAAGTGGAAATTGACGCTGTATTTGCGGAAGATGTGACATAAAGGAAGGAGGTAAATGATGAAGAGGAGGGGTCCGAGGACAGAACAAAAAAACCCTAAAGCCCTCTCTACGTGTGTTCCTCCTCGCTCTTCCATGGGTGTTAGTGACGTAGACCTTGGGTCCTTCTCGCTCTTCCATGGACGCTGCGCCAGGTTCTCCTCGCTCTTCCGTGGGCGCTGCTCCAGCCCTCCTCCTTATTCCTCTTTTTGGATGTTGTGAGACATCCGTGGAGGGGGGGTATGTGAGGATGTCACCTGTTCTCACCTAATTATCCTCTTAATTGTCCACAGGTGTCTTCCTCTTGTCTCATTAGTGATCAGTATTTAGTCTCTGTGACTTTCACATGAGGAGGCAGTTGGTTTCCTGACTTCACACGTGGAGGAGCTGTTTTCCTGAGGCTGCAGTGGCAAGTCCTTGCACATAACGTTAACTGAGTATTGTCCTGGTGTCATGATTCTGCTGGTCTGCTCCACCTGCTCTCCCACGAGCTCCTGCTTTGTCTGCACCAAGGGTCCCCTTTGGGGGCCTGGTAAGTTTTTGCTGCCTCACCAGCAATTCATCCTGTATGATGTTAGTGCAGTTCACTAATTGTCATTTTTGTCTCTCCGAGCCATCTGGTCCTCCTGCTTTGAGTCCATCCTTCCACGTCGGCCGGTCCAGATTCCAGCTAGAACCGGCCCTGGTGTTCCAGCGAATCCAGCTCCTGCCCGGATCGTGACAATGTGTCCATGTGTGAGTGACAGAGAGAAACAAAATAAATATGAACTGAACAATAAACAGGAATGTGCACTTTAAGTTATTTCAGTTGGCTATTCTGCGTTTACAAAAGACCGAACTGGACAAAAGTCTGTCAGTCCTTTGTGCACGATGAGGCCGTAGAATGATGCCTCCATAGCTGAAAACTGGCTCCACTGGAGTGCTACATATAGGCACTGCCAAAACTCTGGTGGCCACATGAAACTGTGAAGTAAGAGTCTCCATGTTCTTTGCCCAGAACAAGAGGGTGTTCTGTCCATCAGCAATATCCAGGCAGTGACTGCCCCGGCAGAGCTCAGCGTAATGCAGTACGCCACACTACGCCGTACGTACGCAGAGGCACAAGCGTAGCCCGCAGGGCACGAACGCGCAAAGCTCAAATTTTACGACCGCGTACGCGATGCGCGTTGTCTCACAATAAACTGCCCGGGCCGGACTGTTTTGTATGTTACACAAATGAATTAAATTCCCCTTTTATTCATCCCTGATCTGGACTTTTCATTTGTTTTTTGCCAAAAGTCAAGTAATCGCTTCCTCCTCTGTTAACTCCATGACTGAAATGAATGAATTTGTCACGAGCGAATAATAACTCATGTCCTACCTGGCTGCGCGACGTTCTAAATATTTCCTGGTGGGCTGTGGGCTGCAAGACCAAGGCTCCCTATTTTTATTTTTTAGAACTTTTTATTAACATATAAAGTTTAGAAACACCGCAGCTGCAGCCAGCCAGCTCATGCTTTTTTTTTTGTCTCCCACTCGACCTGTCAATCAATTTAGTGGGCGTGTCAGCAAATGACCAATCAGGGACCTCAGTTTGTCCCGTAGGGAAACGCTCTGCACGCAGCTGCTCAAATTACGACAAGAATTTGGAGCGAAAACGCAAGCATTTAACGCGAGAACGAAAGCAGAGCTGTGCCAGTGAACGCGTGCACACAGAATGCGCGCGTAGAGCGACGTACAGGCTGTACGCTGAGCTCTGCCGGAGCCTTAGCTGTAGTGCTGGACTGTTTTGTGTCAGTTGGTCACGTGACATGAAAGCTATTTTTTTTCTCAAGAATGTTTGGGTCTGTAATTCATTAACGGTCCCTAAGCGAAACATTGTGCCTCAGGGGAGGGGACAGACTGAGCGCAGATGACCAAAATCAGGCTGCCTACATTGGGTCAAACAAGAGGAAGACACCGCTGAATCCACAGAGCTCTAATATGCAACCTAGAAGTAACCACAGTTTTTAAACTTTAGATTATGGGTAAAATGTCAAGTATTTCCAAGAATTGGTAAACAGGTCAAAGTCCAAGTCAAGTCCAAAGTCATTGGTATAAAAGTCCAAGTCAAGTGAACATTTTTTTGAGTCGTCTAAAGTCATAATATTAATGACTTGAGTCTGACTCAAGTCCAAGTCATGTGATGCAAGTCCACGCCACTGGTAATTACAGCCAGTTATGAATTGTAGTGCACCATGATAGACAGCATCCAACATCTGTAAGGTGCTTGCAGGAGCATTCATATAAATAATGTCACTGTTGTCAATGAAGGGAAGAAATGTAACAGTTACCAGGTGTTTCCTAGCATTTAGAGTTAGACAGGATCCATCCATATCTCCATCCATTATCTTTTACCTGTTTCTTCCTTTTTCAGTTGCTGAGGTCACTGGTGCCCATGCCCATCCTTCACTGTGCGAGAGGTGGGGCATACCGGTACCCCTGGACAGGTCACAAGTCCATTACAGGGACACATAGAGACAAACGAGACAAACAGCCATCCACACTCTCACTCACACCTAGGGACAATTTAGAGTTACCAATTAGCCTGACATTGCATGTTTTTGGTCTGAGGGAGGAAACTGGAGTACGGTACCTGGAGAAAACCCACACATTCACAGAGAGAACATGCAAACTCCACCCAGAAAGGCCCCAGATCAGGATTTGAACCAGGGTAACCCGCTTGCTGAGATGCAGCAGATCTACCAGTTATGCTACTGTGCTGCCAGTTAGACAGGATCTATTTCTGAAAAAGAAACCCAGTTTAGCTTGAGCGGATTCGGATGTTGTCAGTCCACTGGCGCTATCAACTGTTATTATCCCCATAGTCGATCGGAGAAACTGTCCAACGTACCTCCTAACATGTTTCAAAGAACGTTATCAGTGTTATAATCGCTGTTATCAGGCAGCGTGTTTCCGCGAACCCGCAAGTGGTGTGTTTTTGTGTTTTTCAGCTTAGTAACCGTTTCCCTAAACCTAACCTTAACACTGACCCAGATGTCCAACCCTAAACCTAACCCCAGCTCACCCTTGTGCCTAAACCTAACCAAGACCCTAAACCTAACCCAAGAAACTTAAATCGAAACCTAACCACGTAGCTAAAGCTTTAGCTTTCAGTTTCTTTAACAGGTTTTCGACATGAGATTTAAAAGAGAGATGCAAATCGACCAAGATACCCAAGCCAAGAATCGACAAACTCAATAGGAACATAATTTGAAGATAAGATAGAAGGAAGGACTGCTGGTACTGACTTCCTGTTTGAAAACATCCTTTTGGTTTTATCAGCATTTAGGACATGTTTGAGATGGAACAAATCTGACTGGATGGTGTCGTTTTCAGACTGTAAAAGCTGGAAAACCTTAGCAACTGTTCTAGATCGACAACAAACTACTGTGTCATCAGCATAGAAATATAAAGATGCATCAGGTATGATCTGACCTACATTACTTATGTAGATCGTGAAGAGGGGTTTGTCCTAAGACTGAACCTTTTAGTACACCATTGTTAACAGTTATATAGCTGGAAGAAGTACCACTACCATTTTAAAACTTGTAGCAGTTTATTCACCACAGGGTGTGGTTGGACAGTACTGTGTTTTCCTGAATCACTGAGATACAATCTGCCAAAACTATAAGTAAAGTTCTTATAATTGAAGTAATCATCACTTTTTTTGCACAAGTCAGCCATACTGGATTTTCAGGTCGGGGCTGGTTGAGAGTCTCAAACATTTTGAGTTATGATTCCAACTTCTGGGAGCATTCCTTATTTTTTTCTGACTGAAATAAATGCCAATTGTCTGACTTCTGAGTACAAACAAAACATTAACAACAAACAAGCTCAATCTTTTCCAGTAGAGCCAGTTTGAACTGAAACATATTTTCAGTCATGAGAAAAACAAAAACAAATCCTTGAATCTATTGAAAAGATTGAAGGTTGGTTTGATTGAATTTAATGAATGTTTGGAGGCAAAGCTGTAGTTCCTCATGTTTTTCATTTGTTACTCATCAACACAAAAGAAACAAAACACATAATGCCCACATGGTCATTCTCCCACAAATAATTTGTGCACAGTCCCTGAGTTGTGTTCAATGCATGTCCTCTGTTCATATGAAAAAATTGATTAAATTTCTCACCACACATAAACAAAAGCTCATAAATGAATCTCTGCATGTCCCATCACTTTGGAGGCGTCAGAGAGGCCAGACACAGAAGGACAGTAAGAGGATGAACGTGTTTATCTTTGATAGTGTGAATGTTTATGAAGCATTCATAAATAAAATTATTATTATTCTGATTCATTTTTCTTCTGGATGTTTTTCGGCATGTTTCTTGTCCCACAGTTTTCAAGGTATTTCAACAATTCATATCAAAATGTTCATCTCATTCATGACAATCCTGCTATGACTTTTGGTAATGGTGCAACTTTAGCTTTTTGTTTTTAAATATTTAGCCTTTTCTGCCTTTTTTTTCTCATAGAAAATGAATTGAGCTTATTTTACATCCTTCATCTCTTTAGACCTGTTTATAACTTTTACTGCTCCTTTCACATTCAGCTTATTTGTGCAAATATAATCTTTTTTCTGCTGCTTTCATCTGATTTTAGCTGGAGTTTTTTCAGCCGGTGTGTACTCCTTTCATATTTTTTCTGCTAACTAAAACATTTTTGTGCTTCTTCTAACTTCTTTCTGCTAATTTCAGCTTGTTCTGCTTCTTTCAGCTTATTTTTGCAAGTGTCAGCCTTTTCAACTATTTCAGCTATTATTTAGCTGTTTTGTACAAAATTGAGCTTTTTCAGCTAATTCCACATTTTTTTAGCTCATTTGAGCATTTTTCACTTTCTTCTTGTAGGTTAAGCTTCTTTCTTCCTTTTAGGCTACTGTTTTGTTGTTGTTGTTAATTTAAGCTTTTATTTAGCTGATTTTCTTATTTTTGTGCTCATTTTTGCTTATTTAAACCTAATTCAGCATACTGTATATGTATTCTTTCTGCTTTCTTCTGCTAATTTATGGTTGCTCTTTAATTTCAGCTACATTTCAGCATGGTTTTTTTGTTGCTGTTGTAAATTTCATCTCTTCTCAGATAGTTCTTCTACAATAAGCATTCACACAGCATTTTCACAGGAATGCCGTTTCATAAAATGGTTGTACTATAGACAGTCACAGTTTGAGCTAGCTCATTAAGCTTCTACAATTCCAACAGTAAATATAGATTACGGTAATATGAATAGTATCCAGATGACATTAAAAACTAGTTTAACCTCAGTGCAACCTGACTGTGCAAAGTCTGTGTGTAATTAAAAAGGTCTAATTATGAACCTGTTACTGTTTGGCACACCAATGAGTTGCAGCACCTAGTCAAAGAAAGAAAAGTACATGTTAAGTTTAAATAAAGTCGATTTTTATCATTTGTAAAAGACATAAGTTCTTCAAGAATAGTGCATAGATGCTTTTATTTGTTTGAAAAATAATTTGCATCTCTTTAAGCACACAGTAAGTTAGACATGAAACATTTGGATGAGACTGAATGTTTTAGAGATCATTTTTATTCTTTGAACAGAACCTCTTTGTATCCCACACACAAAGAAAAATCACTACTTAATGGCCTTCCTTCCTCTTACATCACAGACTCATTAATGTTAAATGATCCTTCAAGAAGTCTAAGATCTTTAGATATTTCAACTGAAAAACTATTTATTTCAATTAAAATACTTTACATTTTTGACAAGTCAAATTGTGTATTTTTCCACCAATCTCACAACTGCCAAAAGAGGAGGAAGAATAACTTGTTTTGTGTGTGAAGAGTGCATGAAAGCCTTAAAAGTTGTTGATTCGTGTCAGACTTTTGGTGTCTTTATGTCACCTACGTAAAGCCTGCAAGCCATGCAAGTGAATTTGAGATCACAGATTAAGATTCAGTCATAACTGACTGACGTGTGTACAGTTATGTGTGTGAATGAGTGTTTGTGAGTGTGTTTTGGCTTGGTTGACACCGGCACCATGCTGCAGTCAGCCAAACATGAAACACTGACATATTGAGCACTGCTAGCACCTTCTGTTAGTCATACTGCAAATGCTTCTTCAGGCCATAGCAACAAACACAGCTACACATTGTTGCGCATTAATATTTTTGTATTAAAATGTATTTTGCAAACAAAATTTATACTTTTATACTATAAAAAAATAAAATACTTATCAAATACGTTTTATACTACTATGCAAAAACTCAGGACAGTATTACACTTTTATTATTTCATTTTATGCTTATGTTCATTAAATGTTTAGTGTTTTAGTGTTGGTGTAAATTTTCATACTTTTATACTACTATGCAAAAACTCAGGACAGTGTTACACTTTTACTATTTTATGCTTATGTTTATTAAATGTTTCAGTGTTTTAGTGTTTAAATGGTTACTGTTGCACCGAGGGACTGAGAGAAACGCAATTTCAATCCTGTGTATGTCCTGTACATATTGCAGTTCTGACAATAAAGTTGACTTTGACTTTGAAAATGAATAGAAAGAAATTTTCAATTATTATTTGAAAGTTGGGATGGGGAAGTGTTTTAGGTGTGAAAACAACTGATTTATTCCAAAATAATTGGTACTGAGGTCAATCCTCAAGCAAAAATATTGCTTTTCGACAGCGAAGCCAACAGAAAAAATGCACATTGCAATATACAGTATTAATGTTTCTACATAAACTCAAAAATTACAGATGCACAAACAAATATGCTTAATAAGAACCTGTTAAGCTAACATGATTTCAAGTATTTTAGACCCCAAGTTAGCAGACTGATGATGAGACAGAGTCAGGCATACAAAAGGTAAGTGCTTTATTTACAAGAGGAACAGGTTGAAGGCGCTTGGTAGTTTCTGATCCGGGTTGATGTTTGGTAGCTGCAGGAACAAGATGAAGCACGGTGGCACAACTGGTTGAGCTGCTGCCTCTCAGCGAGAAGGTTGCCGGTTCAAATCCCGGTCCGGGGCCTTTCTGGGTGGAGTTTGCATGTTCTCCCCGTGCATGCGTGGGTTTCCTCCGGGTACTCCGGTTTCCTCCCACAGACCAAAAAACATGCTTGTTAGGCTGATTGGTGACTCTAAATTGACCCTAGGTGTGAGTGTGAGAGTGGATGGTTGTTTGGTGTGAGTGAGACAGGTCCCTCTTGTAAATGAGTCCCCGTGACTCAACGAGGCTAGCCTGTATAAATAAAGGTTGAATGAATGAATGAATGAATGAAGACGGGGCGAGGTCACAAGCAGCAAGGAGATCAACACTTGGAGGAACAGGACTTGAAATGCTAAAGAAAAAAATCATAAGCTTTGTCAAAGTGTCAAGACAGGACCGGTGGTCCATTAGTTACCATGAGGTATCATAATGTACCCGCAGAGAAGGAACATCAGTCTTCCAACTCCAAGCCAGGTGCAGGTGTGGAGTGGTGGAGGATTCTGATGAGCAGAAGCTGTGCAGAAAGTGATTGTGGCTGGGAACTATAGGAATCTCACAGAAGCTACATTTCAATATTTAGAACATTTTTAAATCATTCATCATTCACTAACTTTCTTCAATTTTATATAAACCAAAATTAAAGTAGTGCATTTTTAAAATTATTTTTATTCAAGTTTACTTTGAAATTTATGTAGCTTATTTAAATTTATTTTTAAGAATGAGATTGTGGACACAAACTATCAAAATGAGTTTCCTCCGCAGAGTAGCTGGACTCTTCTTAGAGATGGGGTGAGAAGTTCAGTTACCTGGGAGAGGCTTGGAGTAGAACCACTGCTCCTCCACACCAAGAGGAGCCAGTTGAGGTGGTTCGGACATCTGGTAAGGATGCTTCCTTGGCGCCTCCCTAGGGAGGTTCTTCGGGCATGTCTGACTGGGAGGAAACCTCGGACACACTGGAGAGACTACGTCTCTTGGTTGGCCTAGGGATGCCTTGAAGTCCTCCCAGAAGAGCTGGAAGAGGTGGCTGTGGAAAGAAATGTCTGAGCCTCCCTGCTGCCCCCATGACTCTGCTCTGGGACAAGTGGAAGATGATGGATGGATGGATGGATGGATGGATGGATGGACAGACGATGGATGGATGGATGGACGATTCTATGTTTTTTTATATGGCCTCACATCAGTCCTTGCCTTTATTCTGGATCTGTGTGAATACTACAACTGTGAGCTGCAATGTCTGTTTGAAGGGACAGATAGCCCTTTTTCAGTTGACTTTCTATCTACAGTACATCTCAAACAAGGTTTGGTAAACCCCCAACCCTAGTGGTGTGACTTCACAAAACCTGTAGCAGTAGAGTTAATATGTGTGGAGATCCAGCCTTATTTTGCTATGTAAACTGGCAAAAGCATTAGGTACAACCAAACATTTTGCAAAAACTAGATCAAGTGTTATAATTCATGGGCTTCGTGTTATAATTTTGTGTCCTTTCAGCACTCATTTCATATAATAGGAATTGATAGTGTAGAGAAGATTAATACAAGCAAAGCATCAGACAAAAATAGCAACTGTGAAGTGTAATGACTAACACATTTCGAGTGTTGATTTCTTTAAGTCATAAAGGAGTTGGTTCAGAAATATATTTTTAGCATATGTTTGATAATGTTAATTTACCATTATTTACCTTTATTCATGTATTTCTAAGTTTCCTTGCATTCATGGTTTTGTAACTCCATAGGTTGTACCAAAAGCATAATAACACACATGCACTCTTATGCAAAACCAAGTGACATCATCCTCTCTAGAGAAGGGCTCCCCTTCCTCCTCCTCCTTTTCCTCCTTCTCCTCACAACACTAAAAGAAAAGAGAGAACAATGAAAACAAAAATCTTTGTGTGACAAAAATAGGCTATTTCCAGTGTGAAAAATCATACTATTTTCATTTTTATTTTTTAATCAAAGCCTCAGGGACAAAGACAACACATCTGCCCCCTGACAGCTTGTTAGCACAAATAAATAAATAAATAAATTTGAGCACAAGGATCCACAAATGACTTTCTGTCAAACATAGGACCAGTATGCGACTGAGTGTGTGTAAAGAAGGTAGTTTGCCTCACATACACACAAACACAGTCGTGACCAGAGTAATCCTTATTTTCCACACATTTCAATCAGT
>JBBPBX010060469.1:0-14825 GCA_038048925.1 Garcialebias charrua
CAAAAGGTAACATATCATTGTGATTACTGCTGCTAAATTAAATACAGAGTTCAAATTGGAGCAGCTTGTTTCAGTTCATCTCCTTCCTATATATAAAATAAGTATTAATAATGAATCTGAACAGCTCAAATAACACTAAGTGGTCAAATGTTTTGTGTTTTACTGACAGTATTGACATTTAAATCCTAACTCTCTTCCTGCGTGCAAGTTTGGATTTAATTCGTTCTTAGAGATGGGTGTTGGCCCTGATTAGGCGCCAAGAGCACTTGGACTGAACCAAATGTTTTTACTGACATTCATAAATCACAAAGCTTCACTCACTTACAGTAACTTTTTCATTGTTTCTGTGCTGTGGGTTCACAAGTGTATGAACCATACTGCTAGAGATCACTCTTTGGTCCACTCCTGTCTCATCTCTGGTCATTTGTCCTTTTTTTATCTTTACAATTGAAATATATAGTGAGCTATATATCTATATTTTAAAAGAAACTATAAAAAAAGGGCAGCCCTTTGTGTTTAATGGCTCTCTCCCCCAGCCTGTTAACCGTCACATAACTGCTGCAGAACAGGTTTTAGGGTTCTGAGTAAAATGTGGGGAAGGTGATCTCTGACAGGAGGAATGCACCTGGAGTGACACGTGTCTTCAGATATGGAAGGTACAGGTTCCAGTCTTGCCTCTGTCTGAGGAGAAAACTGTTGCTGGTTTTGCCTGCAGAGTGCCACTGGTTGCATCACTTCTGCAGGGTGCCGTTGAAACAAATCAGATCTTATCGTTCCTCCAGAGTATGAGTCTCCACATGCAACCTGAGAATAGTTTGTTCAAATGAATGAAAGTGTCCTGCTGTGCCATTTGTTTGGTGATGATTACCTCATTTTTAGAGGATATTTATGAGTGGAAAGGGACGCGTTCCCATCTAGTGGCTTTCCGTTGCTATTACAACACTTTATTTCTAACAAGTCTCCCCCCCATCTCTGACAGTAAATTTGATTGGTGAATGTGTTGAACTTTGTGTTGCAGCCATGAAAGCTGACCGAAAGCGTCTAAAAGTGGAAAATTCAGATTTGGTGAGTCAGATGCAGCAGCTGTACACAACACTGGAGAACAGAGACGAGCAGCTTCGAGAGTTCATACGCAACTACGACCAGCACAGAAAGGTACCAAGAGCCTGACTCATCCATGCGTGCTTTTAGTGGTGAAATTCTGATGTGTTACTTACTGCCAGTATTTAGTGGTTTTTATAGCAGTAAAATGGTAATCAGAGGTTAACACTCAATTTGTTTCAGTCCATGAACATTATACTTGTTAATGAAATACAGCAGTCCTTTTTTCCTTTGATTAAATGAGAATAACAATGAGATAAACAATAATATAGCCCTCCATTTTTAAAACTTAAATTATAAACAGCAGTCCATAATATATATATGGACCAGGTTTTTGCTGAGTATTACGTACTACAAAAGTACAACATCAGTGTACACAGTAAGCACTTGGTAAATACTTGGTACGTAGCCGCTAAGTCCCTAGTATGTAGCTGGTAAGTACCATGTATGTACCCAGTGCATAGCTAGATTTAAAAAAAAGGTGCAGACTTGGTACTTCCCAGGTATGCACCCTGGGGAGTGGTGGCGCAGTGGTTAGAGACGGTGGGCCTGTGATCGGAAGATCGCCGGTTCAAGCCCCGGTACCGACAACATCAAAAAATGTGGGTGGAAAAAGGTGAAACACCCACACCTGCCTCCACCCACATTCACCCCACTCTGGGGCCCTGAGCATGGCCCTTAACCCCTCACCATCTGCTCCCTAACAGGTCTCTCTTGAAAATGAGTTCTCGTGGCTCAATGACGAGACTACAGTACCTGGATAAATAAAGGGTAAATGAAAAAAAGAAAAAAAATAATATACAGTAAGTACTAGGTACATAGCTGGTACCAGGTACGTATTGGACTGTAGTACGTATTGCTACCCAATACTCCAAGTCTCATGTAGTCTCATATAATTCACTATTTTAACAAACATACCAGTTTGTGACGTGCTGCTCGGAGCATTTCTGATTATTCAAAGGTTGTTTAGCGAAAACGTGTGTGTGTGTGTGTGTGTTGTCCCTGTAGGAGAGTGAGGATGCAGTGAAAGTTCTTGCCAAGGAAAAGGACATTCTCGAACGGGAAAAGTGGGACTTGAGGAGACAAACCAAAGAATCAACGGAGCAGGCCACAATCCTGCGCTCTCAGATGGACATGAAGGAGAACAGGATCAAAGAGCTGGAGGCTGAACTCACCATGGTGAGTCATGGACACACACACACACACACACACAACTTCTCTGACTTCATTCATGAATAATACCGTCACCAGAAAATGATTAGGTGTGTGTGATGGAAATGAAAAGGACTCTGCATTTGTATGGTTCAAACAGACGGCCAGGTCGTCTCTCAAATTTTTGTTGAGGATGAAACTTGTTTTCTTATGCATCAGTTATCTGTGTGTGATAATCATCTCCTCTTTTTGTAAGTCACAGCCACCCACAGATCCACACATCGGCCTGCAGCTCACATTTGTTGGTTCATCACATTCCGTCTGCTCTTCTTCTCTCGTTTTCTCTTCTCAGTTGGTGCACTCCGATAAATCACAAATAAAACTATAAATACGTTTGATTTCTTGTTAAAGAACATTAGGTTTTTAGATGTAATGTATTATTTATTAAATCACCCCTGGCTTCAACTTGTTCTTATCAGTGTGCCTCGTGATCAAACTGAAATTTTTATTTTTTCGGTGGGTGGGGACTCTCAAACGAGGTTCTCTTGTAAATTTAACATGTTAACTTAATTCAGTTCAAAAGCAGCAGGTCATGGAAATTTTTACCAAACATTATGAAGTTGGTTGTTTAAAGCTGCAGTATGTAGTTTTTTGAACACGCTGGAACTTAGAAAATTTTTGAACAGAGACACGTTTCTGGTCCCTCCCCCTTGCTCTCGCTGAACTTCAGCTCAGCCTCCTTAGCTCCGCCTCCACTGCATGTCCTGTCGCAGCCGCTGCGATATTCTGTGTTTATATGTTAATAAAATGTTCTAAAAAATAAAATAAAAACATGGAGCGCTGGTCCAGCACACCAGAACACCAGGAAATCTGCAGAGCCTCGCGCAGCCACGTTGAACCCGAGTTTAATTCGCTCGTGACAAATTCATTCATTTCCTCATCATTTCAGTCATGGAGTCAGTGGAGGAGGAAGCGATCACTTGACTTTTGGCAAAAAAACAAAAGAAAAGTCCAGATCAGGGATGAAGAAGGGGAATTTAATACATTTGTGTCACATACAAAACAGTCCTGCATCGCTTTGCAATCCTTTGAACGAGAACGTGCGCGGCCGCTGGGGCTGGGACAGGCGGGGGCGTGGGTTAGGGGCGTGAGAAGTGAGAAGCTCTGTTTTTATTGGCTGGTTAACGGCGGGTCACTGTGGGTTTTTAGAAATGCTTTTAGTACCACCTGGAGAAGCAAGGGGAATATAGTTTTTTTCAGAGATTACTTGTCTAACATCAGTCTGTCAGGAGATAGTGACAGAGTGAAGAAATATGTTAAAAATACATTTTTAGAAAAACTACAGACTGCAGCTTTAAAGGGGACCACATATTCAAAAGTCACTTTTTAATGTTTTTTTTACTCAACTTTGGGTATTTACTTCATAAAAAAACAGTCCTAATGCCTGGTCCCCACTGCACAACTCGAAACGCGCCTGCCGTCCCTTTTTGGCCGCTTGTCAGGGTCCCACCAAACTACTGAAGACCGTCTGATGACGTACACTAGGGGGTGGCAGAGAGGAGGGGTTTAGCTCGTCTTCCGGGTTCAGTTGTTGTGTTAACTGCACCTCGGACGGTCTTTGATGAGATTAAAACGTTTTTTTTATGTTTGGGGTGATCTACACTGGAGAGAACAGCAGCCTGTCAGCAGCAACTGTAAAAATGCCACGTTTCTTACCGGAGTTTGGTTCCAATTCATGGAGGGTCGATCCGGTAAGTTTAAAAAGTCCAAAAAAAGTCCCGTTGTGGTTGTGTAATCAGATAGCAGAGGCTCTCCCGACTGTTTGCCGGATGCGTCGAGCCTCCAGAGATCAACATTTGGGACGTCGGCGGCTCGACGGCTAGGTTGCTTTGGACGCGCGCGTGCCCGCGAAGGGAACTTAGGCTGCCGCCGCGCCGCTTTGATCACTCGAATCGCACCGCTTCCCTGGTCGCCGTGACTCCACGCGTCTCCTCATAGACTTTGAATGTAAACCGGCCGCTTCAGCCGCCCGAAATCGGGGCAGTGGTACCAGGCATTAGGCCAAAAAAATGCACCCAGTGGTTTATTTACTCTAATTATTTATCTTTGATAGAAACACTTCGTTTTGCACTTCCTGCGGTTTGTGACGTCACAAACCGCAGCCACAACCCACCTCAACCCTGAGTCCAGCCCCTCACCAGCAACCCCTGGTGCGGCTCCACCCACTTCAGTATAAAAGACGTGACGGTTGTTTTTCCTGATTTCATGTCAGCACAATGGCTAAAAATGTCACAGAGTCTAGCCAGCTAACTCTCTGACCCTCCTGGCCCAGATAATGGAGCGCGCACTAAGCAGATTTAAAATTGATAGTTTTCAGATGGGAGGCTTGAATGAACAGCGATGCAGCATGTTGCTGTGTGTGTGTGTGTGTGTTGGTTTATGTGTCATTAGCAGGACAGACTACGTACCGCTAAACCTCATTGACAAACCCGTGTGTGTGTATGTGTGTGTGTGTGTGCCGGGCCCGGCGCGCGGCTGAGCGAGGGACACAGATAACAAGACAGCCCCGCTGTGAGTGTGTGTGTGTGTGTGTGTGTGTGTGTTGTGTGTGTGTGTGTGTGTGTGTGTGTGTCCGCGAGTGACATCCGCTCCGCTACCTCCAGCTCGCGCGCACAGGGAGAGGGAGGGAGACGTCAGGGAGGGAGTTGGACATTTATTACAGAGGAAAAATTAAAAATGACACGACAACTTGTACACGTCTGATCTGTCCCACAATAAATACGTCGCGGTCCAGTTCAGCTCAGCGTGAGTTCAGACATCCTCGTCTGCCTTTGGAGGGCGGAGTTAATGTAAGCAGATCTTTGAAGGGCGTGCCACGAGATCTCATTATCATAAACCGGTCGTTCAAAACGAAAGTTAAAAATGGCAGAATTAAAAAGGGTATAATTGATTATCTAAGAATTATTTTGTGTAATAAATTGAATGAACACTGTCTGGTAACCCCAAAGACATACCATAAAAAATTTAAAAACCTATCTAAAAACCTTTAACTTATTACATATTAGGTGAAAATCTGCAAAGAGTATTTTAAGGTTTTAGAAACCCTTCTCACACTCTTTCAATAAACTCTTAAACCTACATCATTTTAACAACATACGTATATGTAAATTTTATTCAGCAGCTGGCAGAACAGCAGCAGCTCTCAGTTCTGCTCCGGTTCTGATCGGGTCTGTTCCTCCTTCGGGTGGCTGGCGCAGGACTAGTCTGATAAAGAGATAAATAAAAGTCCCGGTGGGCTCCAGAGAGCAGCCAGACCTTCGGTGGTGCCTTCCTCGCTCGGAAGTCGTTGTGGACCAGCTACTAGCTCTCAGATTCGCCGATGGGTCTGGAGGTCTGGTTCTGCTCCGGTTCTCCGGTTCTGCTCCGGTTCTGCTCCGGTTCCTGGTGGGTTCCGTTCGGTTCTCTGAATCCATTGGCTGCTGAAGTACAGTACAGTAACATGCACCAAACTTTTTCCGATCAGATCAAAACTTTCTCTAGTGTTTCAGCAAAAGTCAATGAGGCTTCTGGGCTGGATACTGTTGGCTTCTGGGAAGTGTAGTCCTTATGTGCGTGGCTACAGTACTGTATAGACTTATTGAGAGAAAACTGCAAATTGGCGACACGTCTGAAGTTTTTTTTTTATCCTTTTTTCTGTACAGTATTCTGTACTGTCCCAATCCCGTGTGTAATATTAAAGTTGACAATCATGTGTTGTGTACCAACTTTTTTTTTTTCCTCGTGTTCAATCTTACTTTGAAAACCGCAAAAGAGCGAGTCTGCAAAAGTTGAACCATGAAGTACTGGGGGACTACTATCAAATTAAAATCTGTTTGGCCCTAAAAATCATGTCTTTATTTCTGAAACGTTAACAATGATCACTTTTTACTCTCTTTAAATTTTCACATGATGTATATTATATTTTATATTTTGCATAGTTGTAATATTTTGCTCTTACATCTTGACAGTTTGGTCCTGAGGAGACAAACCAAAGTACATTGGTTTGTCTTGTACAAACCAATGTACAAGATTGGCTGTACATTGTACATGCAATTGTACATTGTACATACAAATTGTAAATTGTACATACAAAACCAAAAAATCTTATGGTTTTCTTGAGCATATCTCAAGAAAACAAACCCGTTTGCTTTTGTTTTTCACTCTTTTTCAGTTTCTGATTCTTGAATATATTTTTTTGTTTTTCTGCGTGTTTCGCAGGCGAAGCAGTCTCTGGCCACTCTGACAAAAGACGTACCAAAACGCCACTCTCTGATAATGGCGGCGGAGCCTGTGGTGAACGGCAGTCAGGAGTGGGTGATGCAGGCCGACCTGCCGCTCACCGCCGCCATCCGTCAGAGCCAACAGACGCTCTACCATGGACACATCACAGACAGACAGGGTAGGCTGTCTCCTCCTCTCGGCCTTTCCGTTGTTGGTGCTCTACCAGCCTCAGCATACTAACAGAGGGTTTTCTGGCGGTCTCTCTTACTGATGGTGGGGAATTTTCCATGTGTGTGTGTGTGTGTGTGTGTGTGTGTTCGTTCAGCTGTGGTCAGGATCAGCCCCTGCCACACCCGCCAGCCCTCCGTCATCTCTGATGCCTCTGCAGCTGATGGGGACCGCTCGTCCACGCCGAGCGACATCAACTCGCCTCATCATCGAACTCACTCCCTCTGTAACGTAAGAGCTGCCCCCCCCTCCAAGTAACGACCCCCCCTCAATCCCGGCTTGTGTGTGTTCGTCTGTCCTATCAGCCCAGCGGTGTTCAGCCTGCCTGCTCAGTGGTGGTGGACTTGTTTTTATGATTGTTGTAATTAATTATGAGACGTTCTGCTGATGTATTTGGTTGATGGACACATTTTACAGCTCACTTGTTGCTTTATCAAATAAAATCTTGTTTATAGTTTAAAGAAATGTCACAATCAATCAACATAGAGATCTTGCAGAATGTCACTTTAGTACTTGCGGAAATTAAAATAGTGGCAAAATTAGAAAACCCTAAATACAGGTAGTCCTCGACTTACGACGGAGAACCGTTCCTACATTGCGTCGTAAACCGAATTTCGACGTAAGTCGGAACATACGTACATACTACGCCTTATACGTACAGTACTGTATTTTACCAAGCACTTAGCCTATCCTAACAATACCCTACATAATTATCAAAAAACACATACATTTGGGAGCCATAATGAAGTGAAAAAAGAGTTAATTTCCTACTGGGATGCTGTGGTGAAGCCATCCATTCCCTCCTCCGTATTCTCTATTGCGTTTATGACGTAAAATCGCCGTCCAGCTCGGCCCATCTGCCGTATTCCGTTCCGTTTACGACGTAAAACAGGGTTCACAGTACAGTTTTGTTTTGTTTTTTGAATGTCCAGAGGACCAGACTTAGCTTTTTTAGAGAGTATAGGGCAGAATTCCAACGCAGCTACATTTAATACGTAAAACCGGAAACCAAAAACTGCGTAAATCGGCTTTTCAAAATAAATTTTCAAAATATATACAGTATATATTTTTTTTTAATTGGAGATGCGTTGTAACCGCGAAATGTCGTAACTCGAGACCGTCGTAACCCGAGGACTACCGGTACCTGTACATGTATATTTCGGGCAACAGTGTATAAATAAATCAGACATGGTTCTCTGGAGGAAGTTGTTATCAAGAACTCTTTCTGAAAATCACTGTCAACACTTTTTTTTTTCATTCAAATTTCAAGTTTGAGGGAAAAATGTGTTAGATGTGATTAAAGCTTTAACATGAAAAAATGAACAAACGAAAATAATAAAATCTAAAACATAGCATTGTCCATGAGCCATCCTGCAGCCAGTTGACTAGTTTCACGTACCGGTACTCAATTCTTTATTTTTGCAGTATTGTGTTAAATCTACAGTAGTTTGTTGTACAGATTAGCAGAAGAACCCAGTCTGAAATTGGTTTACCTGAACTTCAGAATAACTTCAAACAATTAAAACAGTTAGGATTGTGTTCTATCTGAAACTGACATTTTGACAGTTTTCATAGCTCACAAGATGTTGGGTAAACAAACAGGTGATGCAACACAGCAGCAAACTTTTACCAGAAATGTGCATCAAATTAAATAAATATCATTTTCTCCACTCAAAGTCAAAGTCAAAGTCAACTTTATTGTCAGAACTGCAATATGTACAGGACATACACAGGACCGAAATTGCGTTTCTCTCAGACAGGGCCTGAGATCTTAGGCTTTGTTATTTACCGTACTTTGTTTCTGGGGAGGCAGTCAGTCTGCCACCATCATCCCAGTTCCTAAGAGCTCTGCAGTGACTGGTCTGAAAGACTATCAACCAGTAGCCCTCACTCTAGTTGCTAAATGCGACTGGTCATGGCCCACATCGAAGCTACCATTGACATTAGCGAGGACCCACACCAGTGCACATGCCTCGACAATCGATCAACAGAGGATGCCATCTCCTCTGTGGTCCACACTGCTTCCACCCACCTGGAGCAGAAGGACTCCTACGTCCGTCTACTCTTTGTGGACTTCACGTCTGCCTTCAACACCATGATCCCCCAAACCCTGATGGACAAACTACTCACACTAGAACTAAGCATTAAGATTCATAACTGGCAGTAACTACTGTACCCACCACTGCACCCTGTATTCACTGGTTAACTGGACATCATTAACTCCATGCCGACTCTCTCACTGGTACATTTTCATCTTTAAATCACTCTGCTGCCTTCATACATCTCCACCTACATGTCTCTGTGTGAGTGCAGCTACGACGTGCACTCTCAGGACATGATTACCTGCAGTGTTCTGTCAGTGAGAACTGAACTAGGCAAAAGGACCTTCTCCTATTCTGCTCCTGTTTCCTGGAATATATTGCAAAAAGATCTGAAGCTCTCGACCGTGACCTCTCTCAGTGGCTTCAAACATCTGTCAAGTTCCTGGGAAAAACCAATGCAGACATGTTCCTGATTTTAGTTTTCTACACTGCCTTACAACCTAGCTGTTTTTTGTTTTGTTTTTTTCCACTACTTTTCTTTTGACTTTTCCTTTTGGTTGCTATTTTGTTTTGATTTGTAAATTTTTTTAAATTTGTATGCCTCTTTTATGATCGTCTATTGTTGTCGTTGTTATTCCCTGTTGTCATCATTCTTTGTTAAAATCAGGTCTCTCTTGTAAATGAGTCCCTAGGCTCAATGGGATTAACCTGTCTAAACCTGTCTAAATTAAGGTTGAATGAATGAAAGCCCCTCCATTTGCAACTGGGTCCTGAATGTCTTAACCAACAGACCACAGTCTGTGAGGATCCACAACGTGTCCTCTTCCACCAGCATCCCTCAGGGCTGTGTGTTGAGCCCCCTCCTGTTCACTCTGCTCACATATGACTGCACACCTACCCATCCAGGCTGCCATGGAAAGTTTGCAGACAATACAGTGGTGGTTGGATGCATCACAAACAGTTCAGGCTGGTCAGGCTTCTGTTGAATAAACCATATTATATTTACATTATTATTGTTTAGTGCATATCTTAAATCCTTGTGTACTGTTTCATTTTTTTTTAAACTTTATATTTTTGCTAATTTTGAGTCGAACTAGGACCTTGAGTACACAGTTTTGTTCCAGCTCCTGTACCACGTGATGCAAATGACAATAAAGAACCTTGAACCTTGTAAAGCAGCAGACGATCTCTTGTTCATGTTATGATCAAATGAATCACCTTCTTATTAGCTCAGAGAAAAATATTCTTCTTCTCATCTAACGTCATAATGTCCAAGAAGGAGAAGGGGGGGAAAAGCACGACATTTTTTAACATGTGAAATGTTTTATCTCTGACTGATCTGAGCTTTGTGTCCCCTCCAACCCCCCTTCAGTCCATGGAAGACCTAGAAGACCAGAAGCGTAAGAAGAAGAAGGAGAAGATGACTCTGGGATCTTTATCCCGAGTGTTCACTCGAAAGCAGCGCAAGTCTCTGGACCCCGGCTTGTTTGATGGTACAGCCACCCCTGATTATTACATAGAGGAGGATGCCGACTGGTGAAACTGTGTGCGTGCGTGCATGTGTGCGTGCGTGCATGTGTGTTTTGTTGTATATCCACCTTACTTAAACGTGTGTAAGAAACCATTGTTTATAGAGAAGGTACATTTTACTGAAAATAAAAGGACTGCTATCCCCATAAATGTACATTATGTCACTCATAAACTGTATGTTTGTAAATTTTATATATATTTATAGTTGTACATGTATGCATATGTATATATGTTTACATGCATATAAATATATATGGGGCTATTAATATGTGTAGACATGTTTATGCTGTATTGTAAATGTCTTAATGTTTTATGTTTTTTACAACTAGAGACTTGAAGGACTGCTGTTCATATGTACATAGGAGATATTGTGAAACTAGTGTTTAAATGTTAATGTTTTTAATTTTTAATTTTATTCTTTTGCTTTTTGTTACTTTAAAGTTACTTTTTGCAACACTTATTTCTAACTTTTCTCCTATTTTTGCCCCTTTTTTTAACCACTTACTAAAAAGAGTTGGGGCAATTTTAAAAATGTTGAGGGTCAAATTGTGTGAAAGTGCTTCTTAATCTGGTCAACAAAGAGCTGAATGTTACAGGACTGTCATCTAACTCTTTAGTGAGCGTGAGCAGCAGGGAGGGATTTGCATCGGTCGTCTGCATTTTATTTTGGAAATTGTTGTCTGACTTGAATACACAAACAGAGAGATATTCGAAAATTATTATCAGTCGAAACCATGTGCAAGTGCCAAAAAATGAACACAAAAAGCTTTTATTCATTCTGTTGGCCTAGTGTCTCTCATTTCCCTCTGATATCAAGGAATGTGTGCATTCAACACATGCATGATCCCTCCATGTGGCTTTGGTTAGACGTCCATTCATTTGTTATCAAACTCACAAAAGCCTCTTGCTCCTGTGTTGCCCCCCTCTCTGTTTGACAAAGCTATCTCTTGCATTATAAATGCATGCCCCCTCCCGTCCCTTTCTTCTTTTTTTTAAATTCCTGTTTTTGTTTTGCTTTGTGCAAAATCCCTTCATTTCCTGCAAATGTGGCTCTAATAAATCTTATTGCTTTGTAATTTAGGAAATATTGCATACAAGATTAAATCTATTGAAGTATTTTATTTAAAAAAAGAAGAAGAAGAAAAAAAAAAGGAGATAAACCAAGAGGTAAAACTTCAGATATTTATCTGCTGCGGCCGTCGCAGCCAAATGTTGAGGAGGTTTCCGAGTGAGTTATACCTGAAATGAAATCTTATTTTAAAAATAAAACTAGAAACTGAACACTGTGAGGCCCGTTTGTTTTTGTGCTCTTGTTCTTGTGTCCCAGTCTTAACGTGCCTCTCCCCGCTGCCATTTCTAATGGCAACTTTCTCTCCTACCAGTGAGTAACTCCTCATCTGTGATTACCAGCTGTCTGTTCCTGCACTCTGGGGATTGTTCATATCACTCATGTCCATTAATAATATTAATAATAATAATAAGTTTATTTCCCTGATCTTTGAAAACTCTTTGGAGCTACAGTTTGCATGCAACATATTGTGTCCAGCATGTGGAGACGAATCAGGAAAAACACTCCATCCTAGATTTGTCGGTTCTGTACGAAAGTGTCTTTTGAGACATGAGGTTTTATGAATAATCCCTGTGTCTCTAAAACATTATCCTAACAGCTGTAAGTCCTTTCATTATCATTAGATATTAATGTTTAACTGCGTTACTTAGCAAGGGAAATGTGCTCTTATGATAGAAGCTAAAGGGACATATGTGAATTAGATGCATCCTGCCACATCAACCTGTTGAACTTTGGTACTCTGTTGTTTAGTTATGGTGGATTAAGCCAGGGGTTCTCAAACTTTTTGGGTCCAGGCCAGGGACCCCTTACATGGGAGAAAAGTTTCAGGGACCCCTCATAACCCTCACGGTTTTAAAATATGTTTCTTCAATTTGTCTCTTTAATGCAATGGAAATATTTGTGTAACATACAAATTTAAGACCTGTTCTTTAATGGTGTTAATGCAAATTGTATACTTTTAAACATGGGGTATTTTTCATTCAAGACGCACTTAATTAACACTTTTTTTTTTAATTTCAGCTTATAAAAATTACAGTTTTGAGTAGGGGTGCAGTAAAAAAAAAATCGATTTTTTTTTTATTTATTTTTTTTTTTTTAAAGAATTAAATTCTTAGCCCTGGCGATTCAGAATTGATCCTAAAAGCCCCAAAATCGATTTTTTTTATTTTTTATTATTATGTTTTACATTAAAACCCAAAAGATAAAGAAAATAAAACCATATCTCATAGTATATGAAAGAATACATAAAATGAAAGGTGGCAGAAAGAAGAAGAAATCTTATTTTATCTGCCCCTTTTTTCAAAAACAAAACAAGTTCAAACAATCAATTCAAACAATAATCTTCTATAAGTAACAGAGCAAAAAGCTAACCTAATACTGGTTATTTAAGTTACAGAATTTAATGCATTCCTGTATTATTTGTTCCTATTTTTGGTATAAATATCAAACGATGCAAAAAATTTGATACAATAAGGAACCTAAAATTATTGTTTTAAATAAATGTTCCATTTGTTTACATTGTTGTTTATTCTTTTCAGCTTGTCAGTTACAAAACTGAAACTAAATTTATGACCATTTTAATAGAAAAATCCTTTCTGAATCAAAAATCGTTTCTGAATCCAAAAATCGATTTTGAATCGAATCGTGACACCAAAAATCGGAATCGAATCGATTCTCCAGACACTGAGAGATTCGCACCCCTAGTTTTGAGAAAATGAACAGCATCAAAAACAACTTTAAAACTTTAACATAATGAACATAAATGTGTTGCCACCTAAAACTAGTACTTTGTACAGAAAACTCTTCATAAAACTGAACAGAATCTTAACAATAGTCACACCAAGTAACATGGCTTGATTTTAAACCAATCGACGCTGGAAAACAAATAGTGGGGGGTCAACAAGGGGGCAGGGGTCTTGGCATCCTTCCCCAGAAATTTTTGAATAAGATGTGATTTTCTGCATTTTGGTGTAATTTAACGGGTTGTTAAACCTACATGCTTGTAAAAAAATATATCACAGTCCCCCTAAGGTCCGGGGACCCTAGTTTGAGAATTACTGGATTAAATACACTGATAAAATATTTCAAGTGACACATTGGGGCACCCTCTGGTGGCTTTAGGGAGTAATGCAAAATGTTTAATTTTGCTGCACAGAGAAAAAGATGGTACAAAAATCATTGTTGTGCATTGTGTCACACTGAGGAAAATAATGATCTTTTCTCAACTTTGACCTCTGACCTGCCCTTGGATTGCCTCCAGATGAGTCACTCTTTTTGACGTCATATCCTTCTGACCCTGAACCTCTCTCGTATGCCACACCGTAACTTGTCCTGACCGATCCAGACTCCGACAGCCTCATACAGCACAGCATGTCTGATGGAGAGGAGCAGCTGGACCGCCTCCAGCAGGCCGAGCTCACCCGAAACACTTGCATGTCTCTGTGGAGGGCGGGGGCCGTCCGGGCCTGGATGGAGGTCGTCATGGGCATGCCCATGTACATCCAAGCCTGCTCAGAAAATGTCAAAAGTGGCAAGGTATGATTTTTAAAGCAGATCAGTTGCTTTGAGAAAGAGGGCGATGAGCCGTGTTAGTGGATAAGGTGATTTGGGTGTTGTGGGTTAGAAAAAAACTGAATCTGCTCTTTAGGTGCTGCTGGGTCTGACAGACGAGGATTTAGAGATGGAGTTGGGCATCAGTAATCCAGTTCACCGCAGAAAAATAAGACTGGCCATCGAGGATTACAGGAGAGCTGAAGGGGAGCAGGGGTGAGTAAACTAAACTGAGCCGCTGCAGTCATCTCAAAGGAAATGTTGCACTTTTTTAGCTTAATGTCATTGGAAAGACTTCCATTTAAGTAGAAAACACATAATCATCTTATTAAATGTGACGCACACAAAACAACCCACACATATAGTTTCCCCATTTGATATTAAACATTTGGTTTTTATATTTCTTAGCATAAATTTGGTCAATATTAAGCTATGTTCAATGCTGGACTTTTTACACGTACAGGTTTCACTTTTATTCTCACCGAGCTGCATGTATCTTCCAGACTGTCAAAAGCCTCGGAGATGGATCATCACTGGGTCGCGACTTCGTGGCTGAGTGACGTCGGGCTGCCTCAGTACTGCCAAACCTTCCAGGCTCACTTAGTGGACGGACGAGTGTTGAACTCTCTCAGCCGCAGGGACTTGGAGAAGTTCTTCAACATCAGCGACCACTTCCACCAGACCAGCCTTCTTCTGGCAATCCAGCTGCTGCAGATGCTCAGCTTTGACAAAGAGGTCCAAACATTCATAGATTCAAACAATAACTTTTTTTATTATAATTGGCTGCCTTACTAGACATTTGTCCACAAAGTCACTTGTAAACAGCGGCATGTGTCTCTCACAGTTTCTAAAGTTAATGAGTCTACAGCCTTGTTTATTGCGTAATAGGTTCC
>JBBPBX010060470.1:0-21435 GCA_038048925.1 Garcialebias charrua
GGCAGCTTGCAATTTATAGGTCCACTCTGAGTTTTAACAGATCGCTCCTCAGAAAATCCTTGCTACGCACGTGTAAAATAAACTGATTTGTTATCAGTTCTTAACAAACAGTAAACTCAGAAACACCAATATATATTCAGCTAAAAAATATTTTTTTAGTCGTTTCTGTAGTTACATTTTAATGAGATTCAGCTTGCGCTGAGGTTGAACGAGCTGATGACTCAACAGCACACAGCAGTCCTGCCCCTGCACGCAGAAAGTCCCACCCCCCCGCGAAATCTCTGCTGGCGCTACGAATTCTGGGATAGCCTCCGTCTTGAAGGATTCACAGATGCATCCTTGGATTTCGGCAGGAAGTAGGCTGCATTCCTCGGCCGCATGAGGAGGAGTCTTCGAATTGGGACAGTCCTCCGCGCGGGGCAATGACGTATGCGGCCGACAAATGCGCACTCATGAGGATGCAGCCCCTGAATTGAGACACAGCCACAATAGCATGAAGCCGCCATTCACAATAATGTGAAACAAGGAGCTTAGCAAAAGACAAAAAAATAAATAAAAAAGAAAAACAAGAGCTCAGGCTTCTTATAGAGCCAGTAAGAATCTGATAACATAATTTATTCCGTTGCCGTCTGACAAATAAATAATTTCGTTTGGAGGAAAAATTGTTTTATTCTGGTTGGAATGATGAACATACAATTAATGGATTACTGGCATCAAGAAACAACTCTAAGATAAAATTGTCCTGTCGGTTTATGTGAAGACCATTTTATAAATCTTTACATAGCTGGTAACGTTTATGACATGTTTATTCCAGCAGAAATTACATGCAGCTCCTGCCAGTTACAGTGCTACAGCTAGCTACAGCTAATGCTATTTGCACTTGCAAATAACTATAAGATTCTATGTAAATAATCATTAAATGCTAAACTGCTTGCAACATTCAGTTTGATAAAATAAAGTCTGATGGAAATACTTACATTTTGACGACAGGGTTTGTTTTAAGATGGCAGCATTTTAGTCTCTGCTTGGCTGTTAGCCATTAGCCCTCATTGACCCAAGCTGATGGCTGTTTACTAAAGGTAAGATTTTATCCAATGTTTAAACCATTTTTGCAGAACCCCACTTCAAAAGATCTGAACTATTGTTTTAATATTCCAACAGGGCAGTTAAAAAAGCAGGTGTCACCAATTAATATTTTTAATCACGCAAACGTAGCACAAGTGGCAATTACTTGGACTGCGCTCAAGAGTTGAGTCATCCTTGGTTTGAAGATGTATACAGTATTTTGGTTTACTTTACCCCAAGAAGGTCTTTCTCAAAATAAATGTAACAGGGGCGCCACTGAAGGGTCGATGGGGTGGGGGGGGGAGATAAATATACCCCCGGCCAGATAACCTTATTCTGAGGGATTTTTTTTAAAGTGCATGGTAAATTCTGATTCTGATTCCAATCCCTTAGCTGTATGAAATTAGCAAAACCTCATAAGCATCAAAAATAGACATTGTTTTTTAACTAAATAAATCTTTCAAACCTCAGTTTAAAAAATTACTTGAAAACCTGTTTAAAACCAATTGATAACATTTATTGAATAAAATATTCTTTGAGAATCAGTATGTGTTAAGATCAACAGAATACATCACAAAGATGTATGTGGCTGAGTTATTCATAAATTTAAGAAAGGCGTTTAATACAATAAACTATGATTTATTATTGTTTTTAAACTGGAAGGATGTGGTATCGGAGGTGGTTTAAAATTGGTTTGGCATGTATACGTCACAAAATAAGCTTATCTTAGAGAAGAAACTGTCAGGTTTAAACCCCAAACATTATTAAAACACCACACTGTAAAACAGAGACGGACACAAGTGGTTAGGTTTATCTTTGGTCTTTATTTTAGTTTGAAGTTCTCTTAGGTTTTTTTTTATTTATTTTTATCTCTCATCTATATTATATTATATTATATAATTATATATTATACTATATTAAATCTCTTATCTCTCTTATCTCTTATCTCTTATAGTTAATCTACCATCAAAGTCGTGTTCTTTTGTCCATAGGGGTAGGTGTTGTACGCTTGCGGGGTCTGTCTTTTTCATTATCTTCCAGTCTCTACATGTTAAACTGTCTATGCATTTTTGAGCATTTTTACTCTGTTCCTTACCCATTTTGAACTAGATTTGGATCCAGTAGGGGGTTTCACATAGGGTGACTAATACTGGATTTGTTAAGTAACAGGACAGTGATAAAAGATCCTTATGGCAAGAATCACTTCAACTCAAATGAGTGGATTCTTCTTAGCCTCTGACACCAAAAGGTTTCACTGTTTGTTTCCTGTTATTTTGGTATGAAACAAAAGAACCAAGCGGTACTTTTATTTCCTTTTCACACTCACAAACACATGCATACATTTTTAGCGCTTCTTTTTATTCCTATTTATCTTAAAGTAGAGGGCTCCGCCGCCCTACACAGAGTTTAATTGACTGTTTTTTTAGTTGTTCATCTAAGTCAAAGGAGTCTGCCCTCCTGCGGAATTTAACTACTTCTTTTTACCTGATAGAGTCTAGAATTGTCAGGGTTTGTTTTATTCCTATTTATCTTAAAGTAGAGGGCTCCGTCGCCCTACACAGAATTTAATTGACTGTTTTTAGTTGTTTATCTAAGTCAACGGAGTCTGCCCTCCTACGGAATTTAACTACTTCTTTTTACCTGATCAGGGTTTGTTTTACTCAGCTTTCACACTTCACTCGTTTTAAAAATGATACTCACTCCACTCTGTGTCACGTCTCTCCTGGACTCCGTCAACCGTCGGACCCCAGTCAATGAGGAGGACTCCAGTCCCGGAAAGGGTATCAATACTGTGGCCACAGATTTTGCCTGTAACCTACCCACCCACTGGGATCGTTAGGTATCTTGGAATCCGGCTCGAAGGACCAAGTTAATGTCAGGTTTAAACCCCAAACATTATTAAAACACCACACTGTAAAACAGAGACGGACACAAGTGGTTAGATTCTTACTTGCAAGGAGAGCCAACCTGCTCTGCCTCTTTGTGTTTTTCCTTGCCTTTTATTGAGTTTAGGAATGCCCTAGTTACAGTGTCTCAACCGCTGAGGGAAGGGGGAAAACCGGTTGAGACTGATTCACACATAAGTACACGTCTACATCACGTCAGCATGTTGGAGACTTATTCACACATAGGTACACGTCAGCCTGTAGAACCACATTCTTCCAAGAGTGGAAAACAACTGAGCTATTCCAACAGCCAGCTTTGCCCAGGGTGTGTTACCGGTCGAACAGGTTTCCTGCACACAAACTCATCACAAAGCATTAGTAAAAAGAACACATACTTTTGTTCACTTTAAGATAATAGGAATAAGTTTAAACACAAAGAATATTAAAGAATATAAATGTGATAATATGTATTTACAATTATTCCAACAGAAACGGTTTATGAAATTGAACAACTGTTGAGCGACTTTTTATGTATAACATTATTTGTGGAGTATTCCAGAGGTCAGTATGAACCCTACATCGTTTATTTGATATACAGTATATGTAATGTACAGTATTCAGAATAGAGTTGCATTCGGGCCCAAAAAGTACAATCCGACCCGGCCCCAGCCCGTAGCCATCATTTATTTCTGAACCCCACCTGACCTGACGAATTAACAGTAATTACAGGACCGAACACGAAAAACCCCAGACATTTTTAATCAAGCTTTGACTGCTTATAGTTATTAACGGTCGGCGGATGCACAGACTGCGGTAAAGTTAGTTTTACATTGGACGTTGGACATTCGAGCTCCGTGGCTTCAGCGGTGTGTTCCTCTCGTTCGAGTTCAGCTGACCGAAATCAGACTGCCTGCAGCAGATCGAACGAGAGGAACACACCGCTGAAGCCACGGACCTCGTATGTCCAACATCCAACGTAAAACTAACTTTACCGCGGTGACACGTGGCTGAATTAAAGGAGCAGAAGATCGAAGCTGAGTGGGTGTTTGTTCTTTCATGGCCGTCAAAGAGGATTAAAACACAGTTTCTGCTTGCATTCTGCATTATTCAGACACGGACCGCTCTGATGTGCCCGTTTTGGGATCTCCCGTTTGGGTCATTGGCCACACGTGACTGCAGAGTGCAGCGGCTGAATGAACGTCCATTTGGGCGATGCATCACTGCCTGACAGTATAGGCCCATCTGAAGTTTAACTGAACTTTATTTTAGCTCAAGACCGGTCAGCTCGCGGTGAAATGGCCGCATGCAGCTGGTGAATGAATGGCAAGCCATGTTGCCATATAATTGGATTGTGACTGATACATTGACGCAATCAAAAGCCTGACACTGACCCGGTCCACCCACCCAGCACATTATCATGGCCCGGCCTGCCCCGAATTCGGGTCGGGTCGGCCTGGGCTTCAGGCCCGGGTTAGAAATGACAGCTCTAGTTCAGAGTATTAAAATTTTTACTTTTTTGCTGCCAATACAAACATATTTTGCTCTTGCAATGATTTGCAACTTTCACCAAAACATCTGAAATTTTTTAACTGAAAATTTAGCTTGAGTAAAACAAATATTATTTAACTCAAAGCTAAAATAATCTGTTTCAGAAGTAGCCAATTAAATACACTTGGTGTAAATGTAATCGGAAAGCACAGAAGTATTCTCCAAAAATAAAGCAGCTCATACGATTCACCATGCAGGTTACATGGATCACACAAAATCATGTTTTGTGTTGTTTTTACAGCTTGGAATACTGAAATTTGCAAATGTTGCAACACTCCATAACACATCCATCCATCCATTTTCTTCCGCTTATCCGGGGTCGGGTCGCGGGGGTAGCAGCCTAAAGGGCGAGATACACTCGAGCGTCCTCACGATACGCCAATACGCAGCGTACGTACGCCCCGTACGCAGCGTAGCCCCGCATAGCCCCTCAGGGCAAGTACGCGCAAAAGTATTTTTTTACTACGCATACGCGATTCGCATACGCGATGCGCGGTGTCTGATCTAAACTTCCCCGGCGCCGGACTGTTTTGTATGTTACACAAATGAAATAAATTCCTCTTTTTTATCGCTGATCGGGCCTTTTCTTTTGTTTTTTTGCCTAAAGTCAAGTAACCGCTTCTTCCTCCGTTCACTCGATGAATGAAATGAATGAATTCAGGTCCTACCTGGGTGCGCAATGTTTTATATATTCCCTGGTGGGCTGTGGTGGGCTGTGGGCTGCAGGAAAAGCACTCCGTGCTCAGCTGCTCATATTACAACAAGGAGAACGCGAGCGTTTGGAGCGAAAAACTAGCGGAAGTGACGATCGGAAGTGACGGTACGGAGGAAATGACGTTAGAATTTGGAGCGAAAACACGAGAATCTACGCGAGAACGAAAGCCGAGTGTAGCAGCGGCTCCGTATACGCGCGTATACGGAGTCTGCTTCAGTGTATCTCGGGCTTAAGTAACGCCAAAATTACACCACATGCGTTACGGCTCCGCCCCGCTCCGGTCCGACCTCCGCAGCAAATACGCACCCATTATAATCAATGACAGAATTTACACTGGCTCCGCACGACAGCAGCGAGCTGCGCCGAGCGGACGGCAGTCCGTCAAAATTAGAATTTTTTCTATTTCTGCCGGACGCCGGAGATGTGCCGGAGTCAACTTTTGAAGATTACGTCGCACCAACAGGAAAAGGAACGAGCACAACTTCCGTATTTACAAAATAAAATCACCACGGGCGGACTAATCCTAGCTCTATACGGATTTATTTGTACAAAAATGCTGTCAAACTATCATTTATGACTACGCCTACAAACGCAATACAAGAAATAAATAAATAAATAAGTATTTTATTCTGAAATGTAATACATCACTTCCTGTTGCTCAAACCATGTCCTGTCGCTCATTTACGAGAGAAGATCAAGGCAGCAGTCTCTACTGTTGTTCTCCTTCTTCCACCAAATGAATTGTTTTGTTCTGACTTACTTATTTATCACTTGATTTATCGCGCGATCTCGCAATTCCCGCGCATGCGTCTCAGAGCGGCGCATCCATGCGGACCTGAGAGGAGCGGAGGTAGTGGAAACTGGACTCGCTCAGCTGCGACCTGCGGAGCGGATCGGAGCCGCATGTAGTATAATTTTGGCGTAAGGAGGCCCAGACTTCCCTCTCCCCAGCCACTTGGAGCAGCTCCTCTGGGGGAATCCCAAGGCGTTCCCAGGCCAGCCGAGAAACATAGTCCCTCCAGCGTGTCCTGGGTCTTCCTCTGGGTCTCCTCCCGGTGGGACATGCCCGGAACACCTCACCAGGGAGGCGTCCAGGAGGCATCCTAACCAGATGCCCGAGCCACCTCAACTGGCTCCTCTCGATGTGGAGAAGCAGCGGCTCTACTCCGAGTCCCTCCCGGATGACTGAGCTTCTCACCCTATCTCTAAGGGAGAGTCCAGACACCCTGCGGAGAAAACTCATTTCAGCCGCTTGTATCAGAGATCTTGTTCTTTTGGTCACAACTCAAAGCTCATAACCATAGATGAGGGTGGGAACGTAGACCGATCGGTAAATTGAGAGCTTTGTCAAAGTCAAAGTCAAAGTCAACTTTATTGTCAGAACTGCAATATGTACAGGACATACACAGGACCGAAATTGCGTTTCTCTCAGTCCCTCGGTGCAACAGTAACCATCTAAACACTAAACACTAAAACATTTAATAAACATAAGCATAAAATAGTAAAAAAGTGTAACACTGTCCTGAGTTTTTTCATAATAGTATAAAAGTATGAAAATTTACACCAACACTGAAACACCAAACACCCCTAAAACACCAAACACCCAATGAACATAAGTAGGCATGTAACGAGATCTCGTTGTACGAGATCTCGCGATATTAAACTCCCGCGATATCTCTCGTTGAGAGGTAACGTTGTCTCGCGAGATGCTAATGCTAGCGCTAGCAGAGCCCCTAGCAAGTCAGCGTCACGGACAGCATGGCTTCGCCGGATGAAGTTGCTATAGAAGACGCCCCAACTACTGATGGAGGGTCCCGGTGCCGCCCGCAGACGCCTCTACATTGATGGAGGGTCCCGGCGCTGCCGACGCTGCCCCGAATGTAAAGACACGCGTGTAAACACCGGTGTGACCGGTGTTGCCAGATAGAGTCCCACCCACCCAAAGCACTCTTTACCCGCAAAAGTCAGAAGGAAAATCGCGGTGAACCGCCCAATCTGGCAACACTGGTGAGTGACGGCTGCAGATTCAGCGCTGATGCGGATATTTATGTTCAATTTTTGGAAAGTCCTGCGTGAATATCTATTTTTTTAACAAAGTTGAACGTTCTAAGGTCTAAGGAGATTCAATCAGTAAAATGAAGACATCAGTTGGGTTTGTAATACATGTTAAAACAGAATAAAAGCCTTTTTGCGGCATAAAACCGATCTTTGAAGTTTTCTTGAACTAATGTTAAAATCTCGTCTCGTTCTCGCAAGATCTGTGATTTTCTCGTCTCGTCTCGTCTCGTCTCGTGAGTTTTGTGTATCGTTACACCCCTAAACATAAGCATAAAATGAAATAATAAAAGTGTAATACTGTCCTGAGTTTTTGCATAGTAGTATGAAAAGTATAAAAACGTAAATCTATAAAATAAACTGAAGTTTCTAGTGTTGACATTTGCAAAGAGTGGCACAGCAGCATATAAGTTGATGTACACAGTATATGTATGAGGTAGTTGATGTTGGTATAGAGGCAAAGTGGCATATGAAGTAAGGCACATAAGGCACATTTGGCATCCTTAGATAAGGCTAGTCAGAGAATGCTGTATATGTATCTGCAGTAGTGTAGATAAAAGTAGTGTAAATGTAAACAGTAGTAATAAATGTAAAGCAGTAGTAATAAATGTAAACAGTATTAATAAATGTAAACAGTGAATGTAAACAGTAGTATGACTATAGGCAGTAATGTAATACAAACATTAGTGCAAATATGAGAAGTAGTGCAAACTGAATGAACACATGACCGAGAGTTTAGTGAATAACCCGTTTGATGACACAGAGTCCAGTGTTAAAAACTTTGTGTTGAGTGGTAATGTGTGAGAAAGTTTTTTGTGTTAAGGCAGTTCAAATGGGAGGGGAGGCAGAGCAGGCAGAGTGTTTAGCATTCTGACTGCCTGATGAACAGAGCTGTCTCTCAGTCTGCTGGTACGAGCCTGGAGACTCCTCAGTCTCCTCCCTGATGGCAGCAGTCTAAAGCGGCTGTGTAGTGGGTGTGTGGGATCACCTGCCATGCGGTGGGCTTTCCGAGTGAGGCGTTTGCTGTGTAAGTCCTGCAGTGAGGGCAAGGAGGTGCCGACGATCTTCTCAGCTGCTTTCACGATGCGCTGGAGGCTCTTGCGGCAGGATGCAGTGCATGCACCAAACCACACAGTGATGCAGCTGGTCAGGACACTTTCTATGGCACCTCTGTAGAAGGTGCACATGATGGAGGTTGAAGCTCCAGCCCTTTTCAGCTTGCGGAGAAAGTAGAGGCGCTGGTGAGCCTTCTTCGCCAGTGCTGCAGTGTTCCTGCTCCAGGACAGGTCCTTTGAGACGTGCACTCCCAGGAACTTGGTGCTGTCCACTCTCTCCACTGCGGTGCTGTTGATGGTCAGAGGGGCATGTTGTGCATCCCTCTTCCTGAAGTCCACGACAATCTCCTTTGTCTTCTCCACGTTGAGAGTGAGATTGTTGTGTCCGCACCACAAGGCCAAGCGGCTCACCTCGTTCCTGTAGTCCGTCTCATCGTTGTTGCTGATGAGACCTACCACTGTTGTGTCGTCCGCAAACTTGATGAAGTGGTTGGAGCTGTACGATGGTGTGCAGTCGTGTGTTAGCAGGGTGAATAGAAGGGGGCTCAGCACACATCCTTGTGGGGCCCCTGTGTTCAATGTGATGGTGCTAGATGTGTTACTCCCGATCCGTACTGTCTGTGGTCTCCCGGTCAGGAAGTCTAGCAGCCAGTTACACATTGAGGTGTTCAGCCCCAGACTGTCCAGTTTATGGATGAGCTGTTGGGGGATGATGGTGTTGAATGCCGAGCTGAAGTCGATGAACAGCATTCTAACATAAGAGTCCTTCGTGTCCAGATGTGTGAGAGCTGTGTGGAGGGCAGAGGAGATGGCATCGTCGGTTGAGCGATTAGGTCGGTATGCAAATTGGAAGGGATCCAGGGAGGCAGGGAGGACAGATGTGATGCTTTTCATGACTAGCCGTTCAAAGCACTTCATCAGGATGGGGGTGAGTGCTACTGGGCGATAGTCATTGAGGCATGCGGGCGTTGCCTTCTTTGGGACAGGGATGATGGTGGTGGCTTTGAAACAGGTGGGGACGATGGCCTGGCTTAGTGAGATGTTAAAGATGTCCGTGAAGACCGCTGCGAGTTCCCCTGCACAGTCCTTCAGCACACGACCAGGTATGTTGTCAGGACCAGAGGCCTTCCGGGCGTTAATCTTGATGAATGATCGCCTTACGCTGTCTGAGGACAGCGCCAGCACCTGGCCATCAGGAGAGGGGGGGAATTTATGTGCAGGTGTGCTGTTACTTGCCTCAAACCGAGCGAAGAACTCATTCAGTTCATTCAGCGTAGAGGTTGAGCTGTCACAGGTCTGGGGGGGGTTTGTAGTCTGTGATGGTCTGTATTCCCTGCCACAGACTGCGTGTATCCTTGCTGTCCTTGAAACGGTGAGCTATTTTCTTGGAATACTGCTCCTTGGCCTCACTGATGCCCTGGGTCAGGTTCTTTCTGGCTGCCTTCAGGCCCACCTGATCTCCCGCTTTGAAGGCAGCATTCCTGGCTTTCAGGAGTCTGTGAACCTCAGCTGTCAGCCTTTGCCTTTTGACTCAGCTCTCTCTTCACCACGACAGACCGATACAACGCCCGCTTCACTGCGGATGCTGCACCTATCCGCCTATCGATCTCACGCTCCAGTTTTCCCTCATTCGTGAACAAGACCCCGAGATACTTAAACTCCTCCACTTGGGGCAGGACCTCCTCCCCGACCCGGAGAGGGCACTCTACCCTTTTCCGGCTCAAGACCATGGCCTCGGATTTGGAGGAACTGATCCTCATCCCGGCCGCATCACACTCGGCTGCAAACCGCTCCAGTGAAAGCTGTAGATCACGACCTGATGAAGCCAATAGGACCACATCATCTGCAAAAAACAGAGAAGCAATCCTAAGGCCACCAAAACGGATCCCCTCAACACCTTGGCTGCGCCTAGAAATTCTGTCCATAAAAGTTATGAACAGAATCGGTGACAAAGGGCAACCTTGGCGGAGTCCAACTCTCACTGGAAATGAGCCTGACTTACTGCCGGCAATGCGGACCAAGCTCTGACACCGGTCGTACAGGGACCTAACAGCCCATATCAAAGGGCCTGGTACCCCATACTCCCGGAGTACCCCACAGAACCCCCCGAGGGACGCGGTCGAATGCCTTCTCCAAGTCCACAAAGCACATGTAAACTGGTTGGGCAAACTCCCACGCGCCCTCCAGGACCCTGCTGAGGGTGTAGAGCTGGTTCAGTGTTCCACGACCAGGACAAAAACCACACTGCACCTCCTGAATCCGAGGTTCGACTATCCGACAGACCCTCCTCTCCAGAATCCCTGAATAGACCTTACCAGGGAGGCTTGAGAGTGTGATCCCCCTATAGTTGGAACACACCCTACGGTCCCCCTTTTTGAATAGGGGAACCACCACCCCAGTCTGCCAATCCAAGGGAACTGCCCCCGATGTCCACGCGATATTGCAACACTCCAAATCCTACAAATCAAGTTCAAAGTAGAAATTAATAAACTGCAAAGAAATATTTAAAGTATGTTTCACTTTAGAGAAATAAGCCATCATTGAGGGCGGTTTGCAACTTTAAAATTATAAATGTGCATAATACCAGAAACATATGTATGTGTGTGTGCGTGTGTGTGTGCGTGCGTGCGTGTGTGTGTGCGTGCATGTCTAGTGAAACTTGGAACATTCTGAATGTGGAGGCAAAGCAATATCAAAACAAAGATATTTGAAAATTATGTAAAGAGGCGATATTTATGAGTAGTGTAAAAAAAAGAAGAGTATATTGTATTTCAGTAAATAACTGTTGTAAATTGCTACCTAAATAACTGACTTGATGTGTAACAATATGGAACTGTGAAATAATAATGCTGATCATAACATGTATCTATAGAATGTCTATCCTATCTATAGTTTTTAAGGTTATTTTATTATAAACTAGATGAATATTTGATGGAAAAGTAGTCGGGATCAAATAAATTTAAACTTCTCCTCATTCCTTTTTGACCTGTAAATTAAAAAGAAATTGGTTGAGCAATACTGACTGTGATTTGTTTCCTTTTTGGTTAATTTTTCCTCTCTATTTCTTCTGTTTCTGCTACTGGTTCTTTTGCCTATTATTGTTTGTACAATTGAAATAAAGTGATTTAATTCAAAATGTTATTGTTGAATAAGAACCATCAGTCCAAGATGAACTGAATACTGTAAAATGCTTTGATGCAGAAATGAAACATCTTCATATCAGTTTGCAGGAACTCAGGTGCATATATCAGTATTTTTTACAAAACAGCAAGCTGAGAAGTGCTGATCTCAAAATGTAATATGTAAATTTTAAAAAAAGTAGGCCTAAATTAGATGGCCATTGCCTAACTCCTGTATTTCAGTATTTTTCTAGTACTTTATACTGTATATGACAATAGCATTAAAAACTCCTGATATTTTTGTTTTGGCCTTTGGTTTGGTGGGCCACTCCATTATAATCAGCGGCCATCATCTAATGGCCACACCTTAAAATGTCTCATTGCGCCTCCTGAATTGGAACCAAATTTTACAATACAAGCTATTTTTAGATATATTTTTATTTGAGCAATCATTGGAATACTGTAGTTCCAATTAAATAACCAGGATTGCACGGGGATGCCATAAAATGCAAACGTCGAATGTGAATGTTTTGTAAGGCAGTGAAAAACTTCAGCGGCTGGGAACGTGTATTGCTGATGACATGTGTATTTATGTCAAGTAATCTATCCATTTAGTCATTTTAAATGCTGCAATAAACCGTTACTATATGAGGTGTGTGTCAAGAATATTCTGTGAAGCCAAACATTTTTTTTTTGCCTTTGTGCTATTCTGAGCTACAATTCTAGCCTGATGTCACCTTCCTGCATCTTTCTCATCAATTCATCATCTACGATTACAAAAGCCTCACCAGAGAAAGGTAAAAGGTGATGGCACTCATTTGCGTCACAACAGACAGTCACTCAGAAGATTTCCTAAAAAAAATGTGGGAGAAGAGAGAAAAGAAACCAGAGTGATGACACTGCAGACACCTCCATTACCTCCTCATAATAGGGATCATTCGCCAGCAACTTCACCCAGCTGAGGAGTCAGGGAGCCGATTACACCCAGGGGTTAGCAGGATGTATGTGCATTGAGGGGATAAGGAAAGGAAAGGAAAGGAAAGGAAAGGTGTCATTAAGCTTTATTCTGCGTTCTTTTCCCCCACTCGCAGAAAAGGGACCTCACTTAAAATCCCATATGGCTTATAGGAAGAAAAAAAATCCAACCATCTGGAGATTGCAGCTAACGAAGGATGAGAAGGATTTCAGAGGAGCAAGGCAGCGCCGAGGTGCTCCAGGACATGAGGAGGTGAACGGTTTAGCCAAGATATTTCTCACACGTGCACCTTAAATCAGACTTGAGAGTTTTAACACAAATCATGGTGTAATTCAAGTCGCAGAAAGCGAAACAGGAGTTATAATGACACCAGCAGCGTTCAGCTTTTCCTTCTAAAGCAGATCACATTGGGGGAAAAACTGCTAAGAGGATTTAGAAGAGACGAGGCTTGTTGTTTAAGGGACAACTTGACATTTCTGCTTTTAATTGGGTACAGTCCTGTCTGTTGGTAGAAATAAATTCTGCATTTATCTGGTATGTCTTGGTGCTTTGAGGCTGCAACTGCAGAATCTGCAGATGAACATTTGCAAAGTTGCCCTCTGACCCCCTTCCCCCAGCAACAGTTGACTGATGCTGTATAGATGGTACAAAACTGTGCACACTTCACCTTCGAGGCTGTATTTCAGTGCTTTGTCACGAGGAGTGAGCAGTGATATCTACATTGTGATGAGGCTCCACGGGGGGGCAGAGCACATCAGACCCCATCTGAACATCAAGAAGAAACACCTTAACTGGAAACTTTTCAAAAACCCCTCATCATTTTCCTTCCTTTAGCTTACCGGTACCTTATTTTAATCTCTCTCCAGTGCTTTCAATAGTTATGCCTTCAATACCGATTTTGCCCATGTCTGTGTGTCTGTCAGCAAAATATCTCATGAACTACCGGGCTGATTTGATAAAAACATTCAGGAAATATTCATTAAATGTGCATTTAAAACTGAATACCTTATGGAGCCAGCCTAGTTAAAGATAGTTGCCATACACACTGGCCGTAGCAAAACCAAAAATGGTTATAATTCAGAAAGTTTTTTGTATATTGTACTAAAATACAAAGTGGTTGTGGCTGAGAGTCACTAACAACACATAAGGTACTCATTATACAACATATTTGATTGAAACTTTAGCCTCAACTGTTAAGAGTCAACCCGTCATGTCTGTTGGCAGAATAACTCATAAAGAACGGGATGGACTATAATGAAACTTTCAGGAAACAGTTAGTGAATGTAAGTTTATAACTGATAAACTTTCTAAGTAAATCAAGTTCGAGATGGCCACCACAACTAATAAAGTTTGGTCAAAACAGAAATGGCTGTAAATTAATAATTTTAATAGATATTAAGCCAAAATTTGGAGTGGTTGAAGCTGAGATTGAGCCATGTAATATGCTTTGCTATGCTAGCTTTTAAATAAGATGTGCATTCCTCAAGCATCTTTTTATCCAGCCTGTCCTTCCCTTTGGCTCAGAGGGATCAGGACAACCCAGCCTTTGATAGATGGCTGTCATTCATGACCTTGCAGTAAAAGCCACACCCTCCGTCCTCCATTTCTTTGTAGATAAGTGAGCGAGTGAGGAGCAGATCCTGTGTACCGGTATGTTCCCAAAGTGTCAGGTCAGCCCAATGTAAAAACATTTCCTTTTGTCCTATGGGTCAGAACCAAAACCGTTTTCACAGTTTGCTGAGGTTTCTCACCGACCGCGGACTCCAGGTGCAAACTGACAAAGCTTCTCTGCAATTTTGAAGCAGCTAATCTCCCCGAAAATATCCTCCAACATCATTTTACAAAGACCTGGAAAACAAAGCATTACTTGGAGCAGGGAAACCAAACGAGCGTCCTCTTCCTGAGATGTTTCTATGGAGAATTTACTAATTATTTCCACTCTTCATTCTTCTATTTGCTGAAACATTAACCTCCAATGTGAGTAATGTTTTCACCTTCTCTACATGAATACAAAATTCACAAGCAAACTGTGCCAACTCACATGTATCGTCAAACTTTATTTAAAATGTGACAAATTCTCCATTTAAAGAGAAATTAGTTTAATTTTTTTGATTACCGGTACCCATAGCATAACTTGGTAACTTATATTTTGGTAAAATGTGGTGTGGTGGTAGCTGAGAGTTATCCTCAACACAGAATTTAAGCATAAACAGATCATGAAAGAAAATTGTACTTTTTCTTAAAGAAAAGCTATACAGTACATTTATTTACCATGAGGTTGTTGTTTTTTTACATAGGCTTACTTTGCAAGAAACTAAAGGCTAGGGGTGTAAATCACCAGCTTTACCACGATACGATATTATATTGATTTGTTTGTATGACGATACAATTTTTCTCGATATCACAAAGTCTGTCACAATACGATTTCGATTTTATTCGATTCACAAGCCTGCGATCGATATATTGCGATATCAAATGTCCATCTCATTTACATATAAATAAATGTACAAAAACAATTCAAATATGATTTAACCATTTTATTTATGTTATTACAGGCACCAGGCATTTAAATAAATAAAAACTTTTTTCCTTAATTAATGAAAAAATAAAAATAAATGACCCGTTCATTATAGGCTCACATTTCTCATGTTTAAGTGCATTCTTTAAACCAGTTAACTTAGAAGTGCCCTGATTACCTTTCAGTTATAAAGAAACAACAATAGATATTGCGCTTACATAACATGACTATCAATGCCGTGTTTCTTCTTCAGGTGAACGGACAAATTTGTTGCATTTCCTGAGTATTTTAACTCATACTAGCACCCGTTGCATATGGCAAGAGTTTTGTCTGTTGAGCCGTCCTTCTGTTGGAATCCAAAATATTCCTACAGTGTTGATTTAAATCCATCAGGAGAGAGAATTTCATTATCTGTGCTTTCTACCTCATCTGCCATGTTGCTAAGGCCGCCGCAGAGCGCAGTCGCGCACGGAAATGGTGATGCAGACGTGCATTGGGAACTTCAAAATTCATTCACCCTTTATTTAGGCAGGTTAATCCCATTGAGCCTCGAGGACTCATTTACAAGAGTTCAGAACAGGCTGAGGCCGTTGCCATACAAAAAAAAAATTGAAAACCTTCTTTTAAGAAATTTTGTGATATGCACAAGAAAGGTTGGACGAGTGACAAACCTCAGTCACACACCTCTATTTTAACCTCACTTTCTTATTATTTTCCATTTATATTGAAACGACCACTGAAAGGCAAATGTGGGCAGCTTTTCCCCTACCATTATACAAGCAGGGTGCCCCACCTGTCAACAGAACAGAGCTCCCTGTCCCTGCCTACGAACACCTGCCTCCCTGGGTCGACAACTGCTAGCATGGACACAGCGCAAAGCTAGCAGCACAGAATACAGATGCACTAGCTAAAAAGTTTTGACTATGGAGTTAGCGCTTTGTTTCCCTCAGGCTGAGCCATCTCCACGCAACCTCCCCGGCTCAAAAACTGTTGGTACAAACTAGAGCTGTCATTTCTAACCCGGGCCCGAAGCCTGGCCCAAATTCGGGTCGGGCCATGCCATAATAAAGTGCTGGATGGATAGGCCAGGTCGGTGTGTCGAGCTTTTGATTGCGTCAGCGGATGCGCCCGGCTGACGATTTAATTATATGGCAACATAGTTTGACATACTATCCAATTATATGTCAACATGTCTTGCCATAAAATCACCAGCTGCATGCGGCCATTTGACCGCGTGCTGATCGGTCTTGAAAGAGGTTAAAGACAAAAGTTCTGTTAAGCTTCAGATGGACTACTGCCAGCAATCCATCAGCCCACATGGACGTTCATTCAGCCGCTGCACTCAGTGGATGCGCGCGGCCGACGACCCAAACAGGTGAGAACCCAAAATATCCTCGCAGACATGTCAGAGCAGAATCCGTGTCTGAATAATGCAGAATGCAAGCAGAAGCTGGGATTTAATGCGCTTTGGTGGCCACAAAAGGAAAAACAGCCCCTCAGCTCCAATCTTGTGCCCCCTTCGCTCAGCTGTGTACGTCCGCTGACCGTTAATAACTACATCAGCAGTCAAAGATTAATTAAAAGTGTTGGGGGGTGGGGAGGGGTGTTTTGGGTTCTGACCTGTAATTACTGTTAATACGTCAAGTCAGGTTCGGAAATGACGGCTACGGGAGGGAGCAGGTCAGATTTTTTGGGCTCGACTGCAACTCTAGTACAAACGGCATGTAACAGATGTGTCATCCCACCCCTCACAACAAAAATCATGGAAGATATGAGCGTCCTGCCAAGGCAAATAAACTAGGGGCAACACTGAAGGGTGAATATGTTTTTGTCTGTATCTGTATCTGTGTTCATTTGCCTGTCTGTTAGCAAAATATCATACAGATATAAGATCATACAACGCTCCATGTTTTCCAAATATGCAAATATTATACAAACATCAAAAATAGTCTACACAAAAATTTCATTTGATACATTAATTCAATTTAATTCAGTTGAGTTTATTTATATAGCACAAAGTCACAACAGAAGTCATCTCAGGGCACTCTAGTATGTTTTATATGTCATTCACAAGACATACTATGAGGCGCAACAGTGTGAGATGGGACAAAACGTTATTTTCGAAGTTGGACCATAACGGCCACAACTTTGTCATTCCTCAAGACAAAACTCATCTCATGTTGAGGACCTCAACATGAGATGAGTTTTGTCTAAAACTCTGGTATAAAAGGCAGTGAGCGAAATCTTCATCTTCAAAGAGCGTTAGGCCATTTATTCATTTTATGGTTTTATTCAGAACAGAAACAAAAAATCTGCAGGTTAGCTTCAGGTTAGCTTTCAGTGCTAGTAAAGCACATCTATGCCTTTTCTGACTCTGGCTTTAGTGACTGGACTTGTGACCTTGGAGATAGCAGAGTGTGTGGACAAGGATAATGAGAGGTTTGCAGAGACACAGTGGGACGGCTAAAAGGGCTAAAAGTGACATTGCTTGAAGATATTCGTAAGACGAGGGAGGATGCTGAGCAAGAGAAGGAAAAGTACAAGTACTGAACACAAAGTCAACAGTCATCTTCTATGGCAAACAAAACATGTTTTGATCCCAAAAAAGCAGCCCAGCCTATAAATAAGCACACCTGGTGCTGCGCAAAGACATTGGGACTGACAGCACTGACTGGAGATGCTTTTGAAATTTGGCTCAAGTCTTTGAGTAAAGAATAGATGTGACAGTGTGCTTCAAATAGATAAGTCACAAGCCGACCATTACACCAACAAACACTGCTATTCACCCAGTTTCCTTCAGTGTAAAACATTTCAAATAAGGAAACTCAATAGAAGTGACTAACCATTATCTATCCCATGAGAAACATTTAATTGGTCCATCACTGCACCAAAACAAGTACCGGTAATGTGTCATCAGATGCAAAAGCTCTGCATCCGTTAAATACTGTATATCCAGGTGAGCTTAAAAGTAGGGGTGCACGATATATCGGCCGTACGATTTATCGGCCACACGATTTATCGGCCCGAGGTCGGCCGATACTTACACGAAAAACCGATTTTACCGATTTTTTTGTAGTTTTAACAACAATTACCGGTATCTAAACGTCATTTATTTTTCAGAGGACTATTTCACGGCCAGTTAAAACACGTTTGTACTGGTTCTAGGCTATTGTTCAAGGGTTTGTTTTTCAGTACAATAATATTGGAAAATTGAAGGTGCATTATGACCTTATAACACCCAGAGCCATAGAGAGAGAGAGTTCCGACACTTCCCCATTGTAAGAATGGAATGCGGAAGTCACGTGGGTCATGGAGGGGGCGATTCATAAGATATCTATGGGGCGATTCGTTCCACCAAACTGTTCCAAACAGCAGCGCTGCTAGCATCAAACGTAGTTCATTGTTGATGTTTCAGACGTGTTTTCTCCGGTAAGTTGATGAAAATACAATTTTCTTTTGCCCTTGTGAAGCGTTTAAAACGTCTAAAAATGCTTAAGAAAAAATGCATAGTGTAGTGCTCACGCCACTAGGTGGAGCTGCAGGATAAGAAATGAAGAGGAGAACGGTAGAAGGAATGTCAGTTTGTTACTGCTCAATAATTACTGAAAAACGCTGGACAAAGTAAGAAAAGTCGGTTTTTTGTGTTCTGTTGCGCCAGTAGCTGCTCAAACTGACTGACAGCGACGAGCTGTTTGGAACAATTGAGAACTGCATGAACCACGTGACCGCCTGTCGGCGAGTTCAAAGCGTGTTGCAACTCTCTCTCTCTATGGCTCTGATAACACCTGACCATGTCGCTTGTAAAATAAAATCGGCCAAAATCGGAATTGGTAGGTCAGGCTTTTTAGAGATCGGTGCTCGGACAGAAAACTGCTATTAAAAAGCTTATTTAACCTTTTAGAAGTCAAAAATAATGATTGCCGTATTTTTCGGTGTATAGGTCGCACCTTTTTATGGTTTTTTCAAGGCCTGCGACCTATACACCAGTGCGACCTATTTATGGATTTTTTCCCATATTTTTAGACAAATTTTTGGCTGAGTTATGACCCTTTTTCACTTTTGCATAAAATGGTGCAGTACAACTTTCGGCCGCTAGGGGCGCAGTTCAGTACCACTTCCAGAGGAGTACACCGACCCAAGAAGAAGAAGTAGACCGTTTCCAGCTCATGTGCCCGAAAAAAAGTTCTTCTGCTCGGACTGATTCTGTCTGCCACCTGGGCTGGATGTAGCTTATGTTAGCTCTGTTTGTTTGATGTTTGTCAGCAAGATAAGTCAAGAACCACTCAGCAGATTTTTCTGAAACTTACAGAATGGAATGGAATCACAGTGTGGACGTTTACAAGTGAGTACCTTTATTAGATGTTTGAGATTAAAAAAATAAAAAAACGATCTTTTTGTAGCATTTAGCTTCTAGTGTTAGCTTCTGTATTTGTTATAAATAGCTTCGAAACCACTCAGTGTATATTTTTTCTGCTTACAGAGTGTAATTATAGGAGCTTTAATGTACGTTACTATGGTCTCGAGAAAACATTTGACCTAAAATTCGATTTTTTTATTCGTGTTCTGAGAGGCGGACTTCCCGTGTTAGCATTCGTTTTTATTTCAGTTTACTTCTGTTTACGTCATAAATAGCTTCAAAACCACTCGGTGTATATTTTTTCTGCTTACAGAGTGTAATTATAGGAGCTTTAATGTACGTTACTATGGTCTCGAGAAAACATTTGACCTAAAATTCGATTTTTTTATTCGTGTTCTGAGAGGCGGACTTCCCGTGTTAGCATTCGTTTTTATTTCAGTTTACTGTACTTCTGTTTGCTTATAAATAGCTTCGAAACCACTCGGTGTATATTTTTTCTGCTTACGGAGTGTAATTATAGGAGCTTTAAAGATCCACTGACATGATTTTTCTTCTATTCATCAAATTGCTCAAAATATATATATTTTATCATTTAAATATGTTAGTTTTTGCAAACAAAATGATAAATCACTTTAATTTGGCTTTAAAAGTGATTTTGAACTTCAAGCTGTGTTTAATCATGGGAAATCCGTTTACACCCGAACGCACCATCTGTGATGTAGAGTGCAGAGTTGAGGCAGAGCTCTGGGCATGTCACGGTGTGCGCAGCTCGACATGAAGGTAAGTCTGATACAGCATCAGACCTAAATTAGATCCTGTTGTTTCTTGTTCCATCACCCAAACTATTTTCTGCTTCCCAAAATGAAGACAAATAGCTCAAATCTTCACATAGATTGCTAAATTAGTCAGGTTTTAAAATGTCCGCTATTGAAGAGACTGGAGCCCTCTGCCTCTCACTCTGGACATTACGTCACAGATGGTGCGTTCAGGTGTAAACGGATTTCCCATGATTAAACACAGCTTGAAGTTCAAAATCACTTTTAAAGCAAAATTAAAGTGATTTATCATTTTGTTTGCAAAAACGAACATATTTAAATGATAAAATATATATATTTTGAGCAATTTGATGAATAGTAGAAAAATCATGTCAGTGGATCTTTAATGTACGTTACTATGGTCTCGAGAAAACATTTGACCGAAAATTCGATTTTTTATTCGTGTTCTGAGAGACGGACTCCTCTCGTGTTTAGCTTTGTTAGCTTCTGGCAGACATTAGACTGCACTAAAACCATAGATATACGGAAGGATCTGTGTTCGGATATTCCCGGAAATGGACCGTAATGATCCTTAAAAAATCCCCAAATCTGGATACTTATCTTCGGCAGATCCAAAATAAATGTGGCTGTTATTTGTCAAGGGCCTGCCAAAGATAAGTATCCGGATTTTGGGATCTTGGGATTTTTTAAGGATCATTGTGGTCCATTTCCGGGAATATCCGGAAATATAAGTATAAGTATATGTAAAGGATACGGAGATATACTACATCAGATCTTACCGTATATCTATGGTTTTAGTGCAGTAAATATTGCCGGGTTGACTCAGCGGTCACGCGACGCGTCAGCGGTGGATGACGCGTTACGTCGGCGGTGACGTACGTGCGACCTATTTATGGATTTTTCCAATTTATTGATAAATATTGGACACTGCGACCTATACAACGGTGCGACCTATACAACGGAAAATACGGTAGTCTTACTTTATTAGTCAAACCTGGAAAATAAAGTCATGCACATTCGTATGTGATATCAGTATGTGTTATGAACGACTCTAAGCTAGCTACATGCCCTATTTTAGCTCAATAGCTGTGCAGTTGTTTAGCAATAGCCATTTTTGTGTGGGCTTGGATTGACTAGCTGTGGTAATCATCTTTGGCTGGTTTGACTCCAAAAGTTAATCATTTGGAGATGTGTATACAATTATTCGTTTCTGAGAATTTCTTTAAAGGGGACCTCAGATGTATTTTTTAAATTTTTATGGTATTTCTGTGGGATATCCAGACCCTATTCCTTCAATTTAATGCACAAAATAATTATTAGATAATCAATTATACCCTTTTTTATCAAAAATAAATAAATCTACTT
>JBBPBX010060471.1:0-13206 GCA_038048925.1 Garcialebias charrua
AGGTTTACAAAACTTCTCAGGCGTGTTGAGATAAGACGGCCTATCAAGACCAGTCGGGGAGCCGAATGTCAGATAAACATGATTGTTTTGGGAACAGGCAGAACTTTAATCACATCTACCTTCAGTCTGTGTCGGTCCACTCACTTCCGAAATGTCCAATTTTTTTAACTTACTGAACTCAGTGAAGATCTAAAAGAGAAACGTGTTTATGATGTTCTGGATTAACCCAGGAACTAACAAAGCTCAACTTCAACACCTATTAAGAGATTTAGGTGAATACAGTACAGTATACGTATGTACTGTATGCTATGTATGTATATATATTAGAAACATCTTATCTAAAAATGTTGCAGAAAAACTGATTCATGCATTTGTCACATCTAGACTGGACTATTGCAATTGTTTATTATCTGGGTGTCCAAATACTGTACTTCTTTAAAAAGTCTTCAGTTGATTCAAAATGCTGCTGCCAGAGTCTTCACTGGAGTTATTAAGAGCTCATATCTCTCCAGTTTTAGTTTCTCTCCATTGGCTCCCTGTCAAATCCAGAATAGAATTCATCTTTGGATGAAATAAAACAGGGTGCTGTAAATGTTTTTGACACTAACATGCAAGGTAAGGCTGAAGCTTTCAAGTTGCTCAAAGCAAAGATTGAATTGATAAGGCAGAAGAGCAAACGACAAAGAGAAAAACTTCTCAAAAAAGGCCTTGAGTTACAACGCCAGTTTAATAATAATAATAATAATAACTTTTATTTATAACGCACTTTACATCAAACAGATCTCAAAGTGCTACAATGAAAAATAAAATCAAGATAAAAATCAATCATAAATGCAACAAAGAAAAGGAACAACCAAGAGGATGGAGCCTCACAGATGATTGCATCAAAAATTTAAAATTCACAAAATGCAGATAAAATACTCAAAAAACTGGGTGCAATAAAAAACAAAAGCACAATTAATTATTTAAAAAACTGGATAAAAAGAAAGGTTTTAAGACTTTTTTTAAAACATGTCACGGTCTGTGGGGCCCTCAGATATGAGGGCAGGGCGTTCCACAGCCGAGGGGCAGCGCAGGAGAAAGCCCGGTCTCCCATTGTGCGAGACCGAGACCTGGGAGTGAGAAGAAGATGGGTGTTGGAAGAGCGGAGAGTGCGGGAAGGACAGTGAGGAGTGAGAAGTTCTTTTAAATAGGATGGTGCATTACCGTACAGGCACTGGAAGGTGAGCAGATAAATTTTGTACGTGATCCGGGCAGAAACAGGAAGCCAGTGTAGTGAACGCAGTACAGGAGTGATGTGTTCATACTTACGCACTCTCATCAGGACCCTGGCAGCGCTGTTTTGGACATACTGTAGTTTTTGTATGTTCTTGCCAGGAATCCCGAAGAGAAGTGCATTGCAGTAATCCAGTCTGGAGGAGACAAAGGCATGGACGAGCTTTTCTGCATCAGTGAGGGACAGTGTAGACCGAAGCTTTGCAATATTTCGAAGATGAAAAAAAGAAGTTTTACAGATATGCTTTATATGGCTTTCAAAGGTGAGTTGTGGATCAAAAATAACACCAAGATTGGTGACTGTATTGGAAAGAGAGATGTTCTGGCCAGAAAAAGTGATACTGAGGATTTTTTGTTGTTGAATTTGATGTGATGTACCAATTTGAATTGCTTCTGTTTTTGAACTGTTAAGGTGAAGGAAATTTTGCCGCATCCATGCCTTTATCTCCTCCAGACACGCTGTGAGTGTGGAAAGAGAAGAAAGTGGAGAAAATGGAGAAGCTGAAGAAGATGATGTAGATGGGGTCTCAGACACATTGCTACCCAGTTTAAGATACAGCTGAGTATCATCAGCATAGCAATGGAATGAGACCCCATAGCTGCTGATAATACACCCAAGTGGTACCATGTATAGGTTGAAAAGGAGGGGTCCCAGAATTGATCCCTGGGGCACACCACAAGAAACAGGATGGCTCAATGACTTGGCACGCCCGATGGAGACAGACTCTGTTCTGTCTGTCAGGTATGATCGGAACCACTCCAGGGCAGTGCCAGTAAGTCCTGCAAACTGCTGTAAGCGTTGGAGCAGAATGTAATGATCAACCGTATCAAAGGCTGCCGAAAGATCAAGGAGAATAAGGAGAGAGGAGGAACCACGGTCTGCAGTGACCAACAGGTCATTTGTGACCCGGGCAAGAGCTGTTTAGACAATCAGTGATAAAACAGAGTGCTGTAAAGGCATTTGATGCTCACATGCGAAGCAAAACACCCTCTGAGGTGTGCCCAGGTCAAAAGGTCGTATCCTAGTCGCTAAAAATAGAAGAGGTTCTCTCTCCTATAGAAAGCGAGAATAAACACCGTCGTCTCAAAGGCCCTCTGACCGCAGAGGAGATGGAGAACATACGTCGGTTGTTAGAAGAGTTGGGTAATGCAAGCAAGAATACACAAGATTTTCAAACTGACAAACAACGAAATGTTGGTGTCAGCTGGAACAGTGACTTACAATGGTTTAAAGGGAGCCCCGCTCCTAAAGCACCTCAGATTGAAAAATCTGAGACAAGCAACAAACCACAAAAGGTAGGTGTTCACTCTTTAAGAGACCCACAATGGTTCAGATCGAACCAGGTGGGTGAAAACCAAGGTCATGAACTTCAAAAGAAATTGAAGTATGAGGACCTATACCCATGTAACAATGCGTGGTCCCAACAGAAACCCCCGAGCCTCGGAACTGCACCTCCCGCGCCTCGAACAGAACAGTTTGAGTCACGAATGTCCCAGAATAATGGCCCAACACCTCTATGCTTGGAAGAGACAGAGGAAGTAAGTAGTTTGTTAGTAGATTTGAATGTTACAATGCTTGATCAACCTGATACAATGAGTGGCGGTGTCATTGATAATGACACTATCAACATTGACCAACCTGGAGCGACGTGCAGCACTATCTTTCACAAAAACTCAGAGCACACAGTTAACAACAATAACATCGACACAGATGCCACAGATGTTGACAATAAATATGTTGACAGCAAACAAAATACTGGCAGTCAACAAGATCCTGAAGGTCATGACACGGTCTGTCTAACAGATGGTACCGCAAAAGGCACTGGTGACTCCCCAACCGAGATCACAAGCCCGGTAAGTGAACTTTCAAATACAGGTGAGGCAGGAGAGATCCAACAGTTGGACCCAACTCTGGCCCTACATGAGAACCTCCTCTGCGAGCTGGAACAATCAGCACTCACTGAACACTACCTACCACAGGTAGAAAAAGGTGTAGAGATCCAAGGATCCCACACCGAAGACGCTGTACTGTCCTCTGGAACTGATAAATCGGCAATCAGCCAAGCTTTCAATGAAACTTTTGTTCAAGAGCATTTGAGTCTAGAACTAATCAGAAATGACATAGTTTATACAGACTCAAAGAGCCCCTCTTCAGTCAAGAAGTGGGAAAACACATACAATGACAGTGACCCGTCGCGGTCTGAACAATCAGACACACCTGCGACTGCGCAGACAGTTGTGACACGCTTGAATTACACAGAAAGAGGTAAACGTAAGAAGATACATTGGTCAAAACCTATAAGGTTCCTGTGTACTGTCTACTCTCAGCTGCGCAAACAGCATAAACTATACAATGGCATCCTAACTTGTGCCCATGGACGGACGTCCTCACCTGTGTTCGTGGTCCCCCATGACCTCAGGGGGGTGATGTTAGGTCATGCCCAAGACAAAGACAAAGATTTCAATACAGGTAGTCCCCGACATACGAGCGAGTTCCGTTACAACGAGGCGCTCGTAACACGAAAATCTCGTGAATTGGAACGGCCGCCACGTGTCTCGTAAGTCCGGAATTTCGCTCGTAAGTTGGAACGGTTTTGGTAGCGCGACTACGAACACTCGTTTTTCATCGAAAAACTGCTTATGGGTGCATAAAAATGATCGGAAACGTGTGTCCACATGTTTAGCTAACGAACTGTGGTGAAAAAACACAGAAAAACTCAGTATTTTTTGCGTTTTTTCTTAAATTCGCCAGCTCGTAAGTCCGAAACCTCGTAAGTTAGAGCGCTCGTAAGTCGGGGACTACCTGTAACCCCACAAACGACAAAGATCTTGCAAACTCACAGACTTCATGGGAAATTAAGGTCGTCCAAGCACACGATAGTAAATAAACTAAACAGTTTAAACTATATTAGTTGCTAAAAGAAACCGTTCCAACTAGAACTTAGAAACGCTAAGTCTAAAAACCCACAACAAAAAACTAACCTTAACAACCGTTTAAATCTGCAGGATTTAATTGACATCGGTTATAAAGCTAAGACCTGTTTTTATTGTGTGATACACGTTGGAATCTGACGACAGGAGTGAGTTGAAGCAGTGAAACGTTGTTTTCTAGTTGCTTAATTGCTACTTTTGTTGTTATTGAAACTTGATATTGTTTTCTGAACACTCCCAGCCAAAAGAGGTTTTTATTAATGATAAGTTAAAGACTTCAATGGATTTAACTATGCCAACATGCAGTTTTCATTTGTTAAACCTCAGTCAATGAAGAGTCAATGTAGTTTAAAGCGATTTTAGGTACCATAAACTACACTGGCCTCGCAATTTCTAAATTGAACCGATTCGATCAATTCTATTCTAGATCATCTATTCATTTTGATGAGTCTCGCCATAGACTTCAAAATTTATAGGGAATACGAAATCCTACGTCGTCGTCTAAAAGGACAACAGACATGTAGACCTAACTATATTTTCTTTTCTATTTTAGTTTAACTTTAAGCTAAGTTATGAATGGAGGAATAGTTTGGAAGAAGAGACCTTCATTACAGAAGCCCTCCTGAACCGTCTATAGACTTAGAGCCCTATATTTAATTTTGATGCATGATCCACCCCTTAATTGGTAGTTATAGCTGATCTAAACCATGATAGCTTACATACCAGGTGCATATAGGTAAGGCTAATGTAAAATCCCAATCATAAGCCCACCTAGATTATGTTAAATCTTACCCGAACCGAAAACCCTGGTTAAATAAAGATGTCCGCGCCTTGCTGGCAGCCAGGGACACTGCATTCAAGTCCGGAGATAAAGAGGAGCTGAGAAAGAGCAGGAAAGAACTGGTGGATGGCATTAAGAAGGCCAAGGCCACGTATGCACAGAGGATCGAGGGACAGTTCACCTCACAAGACCCACGGAGCATGTGGAAGGGTATTAAATGCATAACAGATTACAAAGGCAAGAACAAACAATGTCCCAGGGACCCATCTCTGCCTGATGCCCTCAATAAGTTTTATGCACGTTTTGATGATCCAAACAGACCAGCTAGCACCAGACTCACCTCATCACCAGATGAAGAGCATCTCAGAGTGACCGCAGCAGAAGTGAGAGGCAGTCTCAGGAAGATTAATCCTCATAAAGCAACCGGACCAGACAACATCCCAGGGAAAGTTCTGAAGGAATGTGCGGACCAGCTCTGTGAGGTGCTGGCTGACATCTTCAACACCTCACTTGCACTGGAGTCAGTTCCCACCTGCCTGAAGACCGCGACCATTATCCCAGTCCCAAAGAGCTCCACAGTGACTGGTCTGAATGACTATAGACCAGTGGCCCTCACCCCGATAGTCGCTAAATGTTTTGAGAAACTGGTCATGTCCCACATCAAGACAACCGTCAACATCAACGAGGACCCTCATCAATATGCATACCGCGAGAACCGATCAACAGAGGACGCCATCTCTTCCGTGGTCCACACTGCTCTCACCCACCTGGATCAGAAGGACTCATACGTGCGTCTGCTCTTTGTGGACTTCACATCTGCCTTCAACACCATGATCCCCCAAACTCTGATAGACAAACTATCTACACTTGGACTAAGCCCCTCCATTTGTAACTGGGTACTAGACTTCTTAACAGACAGACCACAGTCCGTGAAGATCCACAACTTCTCCTCCTCCACCATAACCCTCAGCACTGGCTCTCCTCAAGGATGTGTGCTGAGCCCCCTTCTGTTCACTCTGCTCACATATGATTGTACAGCCACACTTCCAGGCTGTCATATTGTTAAGTTTGCAGATGATACAGCGGTGGTGGGATGCATCACAAACAATGATGAGTCCAGCTACAGACAGGAGGTGGAACACCTGGAGAGCTGGTGCAAAGAGAATAATCTTCACATGAATGTGAAGAAGACAAAGGAGATGATTGTGGACTTCAGAAGGAATAAACACACCCACGCCCCACTGAAAATAGGTGGATCTGCAGTGGAAGTGGTCTCCAGCTACAAATACTTGGGTGTACACTTGAATGATAACCTCAGCTGGACCAACAACACCACCAGCCTGATCAAGAAAGGTCATCAAAGACTCTACTTCCTCAGACGACTGAGACGTGCTGGTCTGAGCAGCCCAGTTCTCACCTCGTTCTACAGGTGTGCAGTGGAAAGCGTCCTGTGCTCCAGCATCAATGTGTGGCATGGAGGCTGCACAGTTGCAGAGAGGAAAGCTCTACAGAGAGTGGTGAAGGCTGCACAGAGGTCTGTCGGAGTCAGTCTCCCCACCATCACAGACATTTACACCTCCAGATGCAGGAAAAGAGCCACCTGCATCATGAAAGACCTCACTCACCCAGCACACTCACTCTTTGCCCCACTCCCCTCAGGACGGAGGTTGAGGAGCATCAAATGTAGAACCACTAGACTGAGGAACAGCTTCTACCCTGAGGCTGTTAGACTCATGAATGAATAAATAAAAATAAAATAAAAATAAACACTGCAAAATATCACATCATGCTGATGCTGATCTGTTTTCTTGTTGCTGTGTTCATCTGTGACCATCTGCTCATACAGACTCATGTTCGTGCTGCTGTTTATAATGATGTTTTTCCACTATATTAGGGCTTAGTGTATTACTAGTTGATGTTTTTCTTAGTTAATTCTAGATGTTATTACTGTTTTTCTCTTGCATTTGTTGTTGGATGTAACTGGGACCCCGTGTACATAATCTCGTTTTCATCACATGTACCACATGCGGTGCAAATGACAATAAAGACTCTCTGACTCTGACTCTGACTCTCTAAAACCACATAATTGCATGACACATAGAACCAGAGTGGCACGGACTAGAAACCAACCAGCCTTCAACCTTCGATGTGGGGACCTGCTACTTCAACGTTGGTCTTCAACCTTCATCCAAGGTTTGCCTCCTCTGCGTCAATCGAGGGATCCCCTCTACATGCTGATAAAAACAATTGTTGCTGATGAAATCAACAACTCTAATCGATATGGGATTACCGCTGTGGATTATAAGACTTTGTTTTCCAAAGGATTAAAAGCTTTCTGCTATGGGATTACCTACGAACAGTATGGAATTTCCCAAAACTTTATGGGATTATAATTTTTGATATTTTCCACTTGCTGGATTACATCAAGATCAGAGACATTCGGTGGTATCCTTTCGTGTTGGAACTCATCCCCATGGACAGGCGATGACTTCCAAAAGGGGGGACTGTAGTGAGATAGACCCCTCATCTCTGACTTGGGTTTACACCTTTTCACATCTCTCTAAAATTCTGAATGGTACACTTCTCAAGGAGACAAGTGGACACTATTTCATTACATTATTTTGAATCAAAACACAATAAGTCATAAGAGACTCTCATTCCTCTATTTTTGTGTTAATGAATAACCTTGTGTTACTTATATGAGCATTATTGAATCCAATGTTGTTTCAAAATAATGATCACTTCTTCATATGATTAATCAAACGTTGAAAGTGAATTAATATGTCAGACTGAACTCCTCAGTTTGTTAGAAGTTAGAATACAGTTTTAATCAGTTGTTTTATGAAGCTGGCTCCAGTCTAATCTGTTCTCTCTCTTCATTCTAAACGACTTCTTAAAACAATCTTCTCCTATCCGAGTGACCTTCATTTCTAACTCCCTTCCACTGGTTTGTTTGAACCAATTGGGGAAGAACAAGTCACTGATCAGATCCTTCCTTAAAGTTCTAAGCTGTTGCTGGAACTGACAGAGTTTGCTGAGGTCCTCAAGACATGAGGTTCCCCAAAGAGCTAAATGAACACCAGTCACACGCTAAGGACACGTCATTCAGTTAAAGACTTATAACATGCCAAGTTATAAGTCGTCTAAAAAAGCTGAAAAGCTCCATCTGAATGAAACTCATTCAAAGAATCTTTTATCTTGAAAAGCCAAACCGGAACTGAGGTCGCTACTTCGGGAGGTCGACGCAGATCTCATGGAAGCCGTTGGAAGGTGAACAGCTGAAGCCTGATCAACATGAGAAGCACGGACGGACGGTCTGTGTACGTTGAGGCTAATCTACTTTACCGTAGCCGAGATGAAGAATCTTCGCCAGGTAAAGAGTCGTTGTTCCCCGCGGGTAAGAGTCTAGCTGAAGCCGACGAAGAGTGTGCTTTTCCTGGTTAAAAACACATCAAGATAATGCCTCTCCTCATCCTCCACTTTTCTTCCTCCTCCATTTTTCTCTTCACTGAAACTTTCTTACTTTAAGTAACTAAACTTTAAGCTAAGAGCCTGCAGTATAAGTTATTAAAACCCATAACTTTATTCTGTTGTACCTAGAAGTTACGAACGCGTGATGTCATCTGCTGAAGTAAATTATAGGAAAAATGATCAACCAATCATGTACAAATGTGTGATGTAATTTAATGATTCTGTTAAATAAATGGTCCAGTCCTACTGCACCAACATAAGTTTAACGTTTCCTGTGAATTACATCTGGTCAAGGTATAGAATTATTGATATTGAACTGAAAAAGAGAGAACTCGTTTAATTATTGATGTATTTTTGTGTCAGTCTAAACCCTGCCAATTTATACATCTAAAATATAGGTAAGTCAGTAAACTGACCCCTTCCTATATTACTACAGTATTGACACTATACACTTTATATATAACTTACAAATAATACACAATATACAGAAAGATTCACATCACATGGGGGTTGTGAATGGGTTGGGTGTCACGCTGATTGATGTCTGATGATCAGCTGTTGATGATGGTGATGGCCTGGGGGAAGAAACTGTTCTTGTGTCTGACAGTCTTAGTGGACAGAGATCTGTAGCGTCTGCCAGACGGGAGGAGTTGGAACATGTTGTGACCCGATAATGTATGCACAAAACACAAGTGTTCTGCTGTGTGTGAAATAAAGACAAACTGTTGTTGCACAAAACACAAAAATAAAAGTACCAAAGCTCAGTTTGCCCTGGTTCTTGACTCAAAAAAAAAAAAAGGAACAACAACACAGCAACCTTTTTAAAGACAGTCACGATGAAGGGAGAGGGCTTTCATCCCCCCTCCCTCGCAGTGCACAGGGTGCCAGGTCAGAACAATGAACCCCAGCAGGGCGCCCCGGGACTGTCTGCAGCAGACAGACCTTGCGGCGTCTGCGGGCGGGCAGGCCAGCTCGCGCATGGCCGGACGGACGAGGGGAGTCAAATACTCACCATCCCGCGCCGCAGGAGCTCGGGGGGCCTACAATACACAAACCCTCCGAGCTCATAGTGCATCCGCATGCCCAGAGGGCGTGCCTGCTAAACACGGAGGCCATGGAGACAGCCCGTCATGGCCCCGAACTGCAATTCAGCAAATGACCGCACCGGTCCACGGGGGCGCTGCGGTCGCCTGCAAGCCCAGGCCGTACACACGTGCTGAAAGGGAAGACGCCAATAATGTTGCAGAAGTTGTCAATAAATCTCGTCACAACACAAATAATGCACCCCGGCCGACTCTGATAATTTTTCCTCGTGCCCAAGAGAGTCTGGACCTCGTAAATTGGTCCCGATCTGGAGGTGCTGAGCAAGAAAATAAAAATTTTAAAGCTCTAAGCACTCAAACTGAAACAGGCTTCCCAGGCTGTAAAACCAGTAGGCCACACATTATCAGTGAATCTGAAATACAGTATGTAACCAAGAGCAGTGCACAAACCCAGCTGCACCTTTAGATAACGACCCCTCATCGGGAGGTTTTCAGCTCCATCATAAAACTACAGAAAAGCACTTCGAGTCCACCACAGATTATCGTATGTCTGGATGTACAAGTCATCACCTTTCTGTTCAGGGCATGTCCTTCAGGGAAGCGTATTTCTTCAATACGCTTTTGTCCGGGGAGCTCTCAACGGGGTCAGAGAGTGACCTTCACGCTCTCCCGACACCTCTTGGGCCCCTTCAAGGCAGCCATACCCTGGGCGCTGAACGCACTACTAAAAATGCGTGCTCTGCAAATATGGCTAAGCAAGCGAACTCGCCCTGCCCCCCTCGGGTGAACAGGGAGGACCCTGATCAGCTCAGGGTATCCAGCAAACCTGGGATCCCAGAGGGACCCCCCAGTGTCCACAACAGATGACCCACTGGGTCGAGCATTGTCCTACGTATTAACCAACGCGGCCACGTCCAAGTGGGGATGGGAAATGGTCCACAGAGACTGGACCACCCAAGTCCTCTGGAAACAACAGGACACGAGATTACTCATCAGCTTCCTGGAATTGCGGCCAGTTCACCTATCTGTGAAAAACGAGCCGCTCATGCAGCGTGCCCCAGGGCTACTGTCACGGAAGGTGACAAGCACCCCAGGCCGCTCAGACCACGAGACAGAGGCTCTCTCAGGAAGGCCTCTTCTAACCCTGGAACAGAGACGGAATCAAAGGCTTGTGGACTAGATCCGACCACGGTGCAGCCGGGCATCCGTAGGTCTGTCCGCCTGCAAAGCCTGCACGCTCTACGACCTTTGCCTCTCACTGAACGAAGCAAACGCAGATGCTCTGGCCCATGGCTGGAACACCCGGTGCACACCCTCTCATGATACGGTTCATAAAGGGCGTACTGAGGAAAAGACCCCCCAGTAGGACTCTGAACCCTGACTGGGATCTCCAGTTAGTCCTGAATGCTCTGTGTGAACCCCCATTCGAACTTCTAAGCAACATTAAGATAGGTTTGCTATCTTATAAAACTGCTCTGCTCTTGGCTCTTTGCTCAGCTAAACGTGTAGGTGACCTCCACGCTTTATCTGTGCACCCAATGTGTACAAAGTTTGCCCCTGATGGGTCAAATGTCACCCTACGTCCTAACCCCGCATATGTCCCAAAGGTTCCAACGCTGAATCCCAGAAGTTTGGACTTTGAACTTTCTTCATTTCCTCCTGCTCCCGTCCTCACTGAGGAACAGAGGAGGTTGAGGGCACTCTGCCCCATCAGGGCTTGGGGTGCTTACATTGAAAGAACAGCTGATTGGAGGAAAACAAACCAGTCGTTTGTATGTTTTGCCAACCCGACTGCTGGCAGGGCCCTGTCAAAACAGCGTCTCTCACACTGGGTGACTGAGGCGATCTCTCTTCTTTTCCACCTGCTCTTGTCCTCACTCAGGAACAGGAAAGGCTGAAGGCTCTCTGCCCCGTGAGAGCTTTACGCACTTACATGCAGAGAACAGCCGAATGGAGAAAAACAAATCAACTGTTTGTGTACTTTGCTGCACCAGCTACAGGAAAGGCCCTATCAAAGCAGTGCCTCTCACACTGGGTGACTGAGGCCATTAAAAGGGCGTACAGTAGCAAAGGTCAACAGGTGCCCTCTGGGGTACATGCCCACTCCACTCGAGGCTTGGCCGCCTCGTGGTCACTGTTCAAGAGCGTACCAGTTCCAGACATCTGTGCAACTGCAAACTGGAGTTCAACAAACACGTTTGCAAAATATTACAGTCTGGACGTTACTGCATGTGACATCACTCAGGCTGTCCTCTCTAACACACAGTAGAGAGCAGCCAATAGATGCCTAATGTATAAAGGCAGAAGTTCTCACAAGCATGCATTTTACTGAGCATTTCAAGGGCGTGATTGAATTACGTTCCCATAGCAATAGTGTTGCACCGAGTGAACCTAACTGATAAAGGGAACTGAAAGTTATGCACCATAACTCATGTTCCCTGAAGGAAGGGAACGAGGTGCAACACAGTTGGCCCTTTTCAATGCCAAAGCTCGGTGAAGTGCACTTGGAGACCGTTTGGATGGGCGCTAGCGTCTTAAGTACCCAGAGGTCGAGGCCTCTGAGGTGATGCTGACGCCCACTGCCGTAAAGGCGTGAGTGTATTCCTTCAGGTAATCGCGCGGGGGTGCAATTTCCCATAGCAATAGTGTTGCACCTCGTTCCCTTCCTTCAAGGAACATGAGTTATGGTGCATAACTTTCAGTTAAGTGTTGGCTTGGCAAAGGTGGGCACCGCTAATTAAAAAATTAGTTCCACCACAATTTCTAAAACGCTTATTAATTTTTTTAGGTCCACAATTTCAAATGCACAAAGGCCTTATCAAAATTAGGGGAAGCTAATCTAATCCGCTATTTATATTCAACAATTTGTAGCCGGCAGCGTTATGCAATATCTGCACCACACTGCCAACTACAGGCGTATAAACTAATATACACCTCACCTTACCCTACCTTTTAACAGCGATTCGCTCCGGGTGTCATCTATTAAAATACAACTTTCACTCAGGGTCCAAAATTTTAAAAGTTGTTTAATGTGTGGAATGCTTTTCGACTGCTTCTTTGTCCTTTTTTTGTTTGTTTATTGTAGATTTTTCATTAAAAATGCATCGATAAACTTATTTTTAACTGTTTTCTGGAAAACTGAAGTGCCCTGCAATGCATTATGGGTATACAGATGACGAAAGCAATGCAAGGAGGAACCAAAACTTCACATACTGTGTTGCTCCATTTGACCACTAGATGTCTGTCTTTATCAGCATAAGATAAGAGCTTTAAATAATTTATCTTCATTCATTCAACCAACCTCTTATTTTTTTATTTAATTTTGAACTCATTGGTTTGGAAGGAAGCTCAAGCTGACATATTTTTATTTTATTTTTTAAATAATTTCTGCCTCTGACTCCAATCATTTATGATGTTCAAAAAAGCTTTCAGTGTGTAACTTTTATAAATTTGGTATAGTATGTAGCATTTTTATTTGTTTCCATTCATTCACCGATTTATTGTACCGGTTTTTATATTTTCTGTCCTGTTAAGCACCTTGGTCAATGCAAGGCATTGTAGGAAGGTGCTATACAAATAAAGTTTATTGTTTATTATTTAATGATTTATTTTTAAGCCACAAAATGAAAAAGCTGTGAATTTGTGCTTGTTAATTTCTGTGCACATGTCATGTGCATGCATGAAAACCTTGATTTTCTTTGGAAA
>JBBPBX010060472.1:0-21434 GCA_038048925.1 Garcialebias charrua
TAAAGCAAGTAATACCAGAGACTGAGCCAACCACAAAGCTAAAGAATAAAGTTCATTATATCTGCAAGACACAAATAAAAGAAGTAACAGGTCCAGATGTAATCAAAGCACTTGAATCAGATTTTATAGAGAGAGCAGTGGAAGAGACGAGCATTTCACAAGAAGATGTCTGCTTCATAAGAAAGCTACAAGAAGGAATTACACAAAAGCAAGATGGACATTATGAAATGCCCCTGCCTTTCAAAAGTGACAGACCAAATCTTCCCAATAACATGTCAAGTGCTATGCAACGCTTAAGCAGTCTCAAACGCAGATTCATAAGGGATCAAAAGTACTACTCAGACTATGCAAAGTTCATGGAGGACATTATTGCACGCGATGACGCAGAGAAAGTACCGGAGAAGGAACTCTGTAATACCCCTGCCTGGTATATTCCCCACCATGGGGTATACCACCCTCAAAAGCCCGGCAAGATCCGTGTAGTCTTTGACTGCTCTGCACAATATCAAGACACTTCGCTAAATGAACACCTGCTTACAGGGCCTGACCTAACAAACGCTTTGGTGGGAGTACTCTGTAGGTTCAGGAAGGGCTCAGTGGCTGTAATGTGTGACGTGGAGCGCATGTTTCACCAGTTCCATGTAACACCTCAAGACCAGGATTATTTACGCTTTCTATGGTGGGAGCATGGGGATCTAAGTGTTCTCCCCTCAGTCTTTCGCATGAAGGTTCACCTGTTTGGTGCAGCGTCTTCACCTGGTTGCGCCAATTTTGGTTTAAAACATCTAGCTGCACAAGGTGAGGGAAAGTTCTCTCCAACCACAGTGAAGTTCATTCAAAGAAACTTTTATGTAGATGATGGACTTGTAAGTGTTACATCAGACACAGAAGCAATAAAACTAGTCAAGGAAGCAAGAGAGCTGTGTAACACAGGAAAACTAAGATTACACAAGTTCGTATCAAACAGTGACAATGTGTTAAAGTCGCTGCCCAGAGAGGAGTGTGCTGACAGTATTAAAGATTTGGATCTTAGAGAGCCACTGATGGAAAGAGCACTTGGTGTTCAGTGGTGTATTTCTTCTGATGAGTTTCAATTCAGAATAACTGTCAAAAAACACCCAATAACAAGAAGAGGAATCCTGTGGACAGTGGCGTCAGTGTATGATCCCCTGGGATTTGTGGCACCCTTCATCCTAAAAGGAAAACAAATCCTGCAACAGTTATATCAGGAGAATGTCGGATGGGACAAGCCTCTTTCGGATCAGCTCTACAGAGATACAAGATACAAGATACAAGAGATACAAGATAGGTTTATTAACATTGCATCAATTTTCACCGATACAGTGTAAATATGTAATTACAGTCATCCAGGAGAGAGTTTGAGTGCAATAAGCTGCTGCTTATCAAAACACATGACATGTTCATCAACACATGATATGCTCATAGCGCAGCCGCTCTCATCTGTCCCCAGATGAAGGTCAAAGGTGGGAAGAACAGGGTAAGAAACCATGGGGGTTGTACAGCGTTTGATATTAAAAAAAATGAATCACGTTTTGTCTTCAAGACACCGCATGATCCAGTAAAAACCATATCTTAAGCACATTTAGTTACAGTAACATATTGCATGTTGAGAGAGATGGGCCGAGGCAGGGAGGTTTCTGTCCATGACACATTCCGGGACTCCGTTAACGGTCATAGAAAAGTTCTCCGGGGGAAGGGGGGGGGTAAGCAGACAAGACAGAGACAGCTGTGTTTTCCACAGTAAGCAATTCAGGAGAATTTAGATATCCAGCTTGTCCAAGGCTGTTTCCAAGGGAGTCAGATAAGAATTCACAAAATATTTTCACATCAGGCAGACACTGTAATTTTTTTGCAGCCTTCAGTCTGTGAGGGCAATTCTGTCCAAATATCCAATTCGGGACTTTTTCCACTGATCCAGCTCCGACCTCAGATGTAAAACCACAGCGACCCGAGTCCTAAAAACCAAGGGTGACCAGCTCCCCCTCAGAAAGAGCTCTCACACAGCTGAGTTCTGATGTTTGACAGCGAACAGAGTCCACAAGACCAAGGGTGATCTGTACACCTCCCGGATAGGCTCGCACACAGCTGTTTGTTCGAGGTCATAGCGCAGACCAGACGTCGGGTGCTTCAGTAAGTCCTGCTGAAGTGGAAAGAGAGTGGAAATCCTGGCTTCTAGATCTTCAAAATATGTCAAAGAGACAAATATATCAAAGAAACTAAAGGAATGCAAAGATGGAAGAATCAGGAAGGTGAAGCTGTTGATGAGTGACTCAACCTTGGATAAGGATGGAAAAAGGACTGTCAAGCCAGTGTATCTTGATAGACCAGTTCATAAAACTGTGTTGTTACTAGAAGCAGAGTAAATGCTAAAATGTAAATACTGTATATTTTATTGTAATGTTATATGTTTGAAGTGAAATCACAATAGGTTAGTGATTTGGTGGGAGTTTTACTGCCATAGTTTTAGTTTACATGTCTTATTTTGTATTATGCACATTCTTTTGTTATGACTCTTATTTTGAAAGGCAAAAGTAGGAAGTGCTTTCCAGCATGTTGCTAGGCAACCAAAGAAAGAAGTTGTACCGTACTGCTATGAAGACATGATATTAGCAAGTAGCTGTACAAAAGTAATTTAAGTTTAAGAAGTTCTTTATTACTCTCATTTCTACCTCAAAAGGAAGGGTCAGCCAGCGAGGTATTTATATGTTATATCATTTTTATGTCAAGATTGTATTCATGACACCGTCTCACTTAAGTTTATGTTGTATTTTTAGTTCGACGGTAGTGTTGGTGTCAGTGACAACGAAAGTGACGGGGGAACAAGGCTCTTCTGCGAACCAGAGTCCACCAGGAACCGCCTCCCCGACCTCGAGTCTTCGATGAAAAGCAGCCTTTCCTTGTCGCCAACGGCCGCGGCTGCTAGCGTGCGTTGGCGTTGTCGTTTCCCTGAGGCTTGTAGCTGCACGGCGGGACGCACCGTCGTGCTTTGGCGCCAAAACGCTTGTGGTAGTAGCAAAAGGCGGCTCCTGTCCGCCCGCGGCTAGCGACCCCTGCTACCACCGATGGCTCGTCCGGCGCTGAGGGCGTTGCTTGAAACTCGGGCGCTGCTGGAGATCCGTGGGCCGCCATCTGGACTTCGAAGGTCCTTGTCGTTAGAAGAATGCGGTCAGCTTCTCCAGCCAGCGCGCGGTAATTCTTCTGCTGCAGAAACGTGGAGTTGGCCAGGACATTACGCACTTGTGCTGGAAACTTGCGGAGGAGAAGGTGGCGGAAGAGGAACTCGCAGTCGCCTGAGCCCCGCAAGGCTAACATGCCTTCCACTAGCTCCAAAGCTGTTCCATCGCCCAAACCGGGGAAAGAAAACAGTTTCTCCGCGCGCTCCGCGTCTGAAAGCGTATAACGCTGCAGAAGGAGCTCCTTGATTGCGGCGTATTTTCCTTGTGCAGGAGGGTCCTCGAGCAGGCTCATTACCCGCTGGGCTGACCGTGGGTCCAGCGCCGCGACCACATGGTGGTATTTGGTGTCGTCTGAAGAAATCCCGCGAAGGACGAACTGCGCTTCGACGTGTGCAAACCACGCCGGGGCGGCGTTCAGCCAAAAGTCCGGCATCCTGGCGGACACCGCAAAAGCGAGCGAGGCCGCCTGTGGGGGTTCCACCACAGGGGACAGCTGAGGGGAGCTGGCTGTAGCTTCATGCGTCGACATATTCAGCTCACGAGGGTCACCAATTGTAGGAGGTGGTGAAGAGACGACACAGGAGACGGGATGCAGGTCTTCACTTTATTCACTCCTACTTAAACTGGCGGGAAAACCACCCAACTCCGCCTTATATACCCACATAACATCCGGTCCTCTGGACCTTTCACAATAAAAGCATCCTTAACACATTCGGTCCACTGGGTGTGAGTAGAGCCCCCTAGTGGTCCACCACAATAAGAAGATTTCCATTAAAACTGACTACACACTAGCAGTACAACGAATTCATTAATGCTGTAAAGAAGAGGTGGAAGTGACAGTGGTAATGCACCAAATTGTTGTTTGCCAACCACCAGTGTCATGTAACAGTTTTGTTGTTTAATGAATTTGATCAAAATGCACCGTCTTTATAACGTTTTTCTTGTTTTTCAGAAAAGTTAATTTAGTAGTTATTAGAAAAGTTTCTTTTAATCTTTGTGGAAACTGTTTAGATCCTAGTTTCCATGTAATCCAGGTTCCTTTTGTTTGTGTAGTGACGACCACTGGTGTGTTTTTTTAATTTTTTAATTTTTATTTTTTATAAAAGAAACAAGTACAAAAAAAACTTACAATGTCAAACATGGCTCGAGACTTAAGGCATGCATAGCACAAAAGAGAATAAAGGCACATAAACAAAAACAAAAATGTGTCTTGGGCAGCTTACAACAGAAATTCGTTACAGATTGTTTTAGTTTTTAAAGCTTTGGCATTAGTACAGTACTTTAAAGTAGCTAAGTAAGAGGAAATATAATTAGAAAACACTATAAATCTAGGTTTTAGCAAGGAGAATTTACAACTGTGGATGTAAAATTTGGCTAAGAGTAGTATTAAATTTACAACAAAAACTTTCTTACTTGAAATATTTGGACAAAAGAAACCAAACAGTATAATTTTAGCGTCAAATGGTAGGTCAATTTCTAACTTTCTATTTACATACATGAAAATGTCTTTCCAGAACACCTGAGTATGAGAACAGTCCCAGAAGAGATGGATGATGGTCTCCTCAGAGCTGTGGCAGAGTGAACACATTGGGTCTACGTTTGGACGGTACTTGGAGATTATATAGTTTACAGGATAACATTTATGCAGAATCTTTAGGGATACTTCTCGAATCTTATTAGTTATAAAGTATTTTCTAGGTAACAACCAAACATCTTTCCAACAGATATCATTAAATAAATTATCCCAGAAGAATATAGAAGCAGGTTTACTAATACATTCTCTAATTATTAATTCTCTAATACATTTGTTATTTGTTTTTTCACTTAAAAAAGGGTCAGAGTTACCAATGAATAATTCTTCAGTTAAATAGTTCGTGCTGTTGTGTACAGGATTTGACATCAACATTTTTACACCAGATGGAATTGCATCAAAGACAATTGCAAATTCTTTTGGTAGTACTGGAAAGTTATACGTAGTTAAAAATTCACTGTAAGAGTAAGTGTTGCCGTCTTTGTTGAATAACTGATGTACATGAACTATTCCTCTGTCAAACCAATTTTTAAAGAAAATAGATTTATGTTTAAAACAAATGTCTTTGTTATTCCAAATATAGTATTTGTGTGGAGAGAAATTGTGTTTGTGAACCAGAGTCCAGCACAAAAACAGCTGTTTGTGGAAATTGGAGAGTTTGATCGGAATTTTGTCAATGTTGTAATTACACCTTAAAATAAAAGATAGACCACCCAATGCTTCAAATACATGTGTTGAAATGAAGTTCCACAAAGAGTTTGGATTTAAGAGATATCTTTTGATCCATTTAATTTTAAAGGAGGAGTTTAGAGTCTGTAAGTCTAATACATTAAACCCACCAGAGCACAGCTTATTTATCATAACATTTTTTCGGATTAGATGAACCTTTTTTTTCCAAATAAAATCAAACAATGTTTTATCCACTTTTGAAATGATGTCCTTGGGAACCTCCAAGGCAGAAGTCGCATAAACCAAACTGGAGAGACCTTCAGCCTTAGAAAGTAATACACGACCGGAGATGGATAAATCTCTCTGTACCCATAAATTGAATTTTTTTTGAATTACAGTAACAAGGGGATTAAAGTTATCACTTAATCTTTGGTCCTCCTCTTTTATAATATAGATACCAAGATATTTAACTTTGTGTTTTACTGGGATTCCTGAGATCTCTGTGTCATGACATGTTTTAATAGGGAGTAATTCACATTTAGATAAATTAAGGTTGAGACCTGAGGCTGCAGAAAATTCACCAAGCAGCTCAACAGCACACTTTACTTGAGAGCAATCTTTTAGAAATAGAGTTGTGTCATCTGCCAGTTGGCTCAGACATATTTCTCTACCAGCAATCTGAATACCTTTTATGCAGCTGTTTTTAATGAAATGTGCTAAAATCTCCATAGGAAGAAGAAACAAAAATGGAGAAATTGGACAACCTTGTCTAATTCCACGCTCAACATTAAATCTGCCAGAGGTTCCATGAGCTAGTTTAATTGAGCTATTGCCTCCAGCATAAAGGGTGCGTACTGATTTCTTAAAGTGCTCACCAAAACCGAACAGATCCAAAGTTTTAAATAAAAAATCATGTTCCAGTGAGTCAAACGCTTTATGGAAGTCAAGAAAGAGAATAAAGCTATTTTCTGATATTAAATCTGCATAGTCTAATAAATCCTAGATACGACCACTGGTGGTGGCTGCTGGTAAATATGTGGACATGACGTCACCAGCTCGGCCTCTTTGTTTTCCTTCGTGATGAGGAGGTGCTCAAGATGGCGGTGCTCTAAACGGACGCAGTTTGGGAGCTCTGATATTCAACCGACACATTTTCATATATTAAAGGGAGTTGTTTGCTACAAGGAGACATTCTGCTGACAAGGTACCATAATAAGTGTATAGACACTGTAGAGTGATGTGAAGGTGCAGAAAGAAGAAAACACGAGTCCAGCAAACTATCCACCGCTAGCGTAGCTAACAACAAGCTAGCTGGATCTAAAAGTTCGACCGCTGCCAGCATGCATGATTATATTAGCCCAGATGTTGATGAGGGGATGGAAGCAGAGTTTCCACCTCTGCCCGTGACACCCTCCAAGGTTTACAGCAGAGAAACAAAGGAAGCTACAAGATACCGAGTTTCCTTCTGATGAGAAGCTACGTCTGGATTTAGCTCCGTGATTTATTTCAATTACTAATGAAAAAAGACTTCTCGTGAGTCAAATACTTTATTCTGTGATTTAGTTCCAAGCTGCTGCTGCCAGAGGCTTGTAACACTGCAGCTTCTTGTCTGTGGAGAGGAAGTTAGTTCACTCTGTTAGCATCTGTAGCTGTTAGCATCCGTAGCTGTTAGCATCTGTAGCTGTTAGCATGTGTAGCTGTTAGCATGTGTAGCTGTTAGCATCTGTAGCTGTTAGCATGCTGTTAGCATCTGTAGCTGTTAACATCTGTAGCTGTTAGCATCTGTAGCTGTTAGCATCTGTAGCTGTTAACATCTGTAGCTGTTAGCATCTGTAGCTGTTAACATCTGTAGCTGTTAGCATCTGTAGCTGTTAGCATCTGTAGCTGTTAGCATCTGTAGCTGTTAAGCATCTGTAGCTGTTAGCATCTGTAGCTGTTAGCATCTGTAGCTGTTAGCATCTGTAGCTGTTAGCATCTGTAGCTGTTAACATCTGTAGCTGTTAGCATCTGTAGCTGTTAACATCTGTAGCTGTTAGCATCTGTAGCTGTTAGCATCTGTAGCTGTTAGCATCTGTAGCTGTTAGCATCTGTAGCTGTTAACATCTGTAGCTGTTAGCATCTGTAGCTGTTAGCATCTGTAGCTGTTAACATCTGTAGCTGTTAACATCTGTAGCTGTTAGCATCTGTAGCTGTTAACATCTGTAGCTGTTAGCATCTGTAGCTGTTAGCATCTGTAGCTGTTAACATCTGTAGCTGTTAGCATCTGTAGCTGTTAGCATCTGTAGCTGTTAACATCTGTAGCTGTTAACATCTGTAGCTGTTAGCATCTGTAGCTGTTAACATCTGTAGCTGTTAGCATCTGTAGCTGTTAGCATGTGTAGCTGTTAGCATCTGTAGCTGTTAACATCTGTAACTGTTAACATCTGCCGCTGTTAACATCTCTAGCTGTTAACATCTGTAGCTGCTAACATCTGTCGTTGTTAACATCTGTCGTTGTTAACGTCTGTAGCTGTTAACATCTCTAGCTGTTAACATCTGTAGCTGTTAACATCTGTAGCTGTTAACATCTGTAGCTATTAACATCTGTAGCTGTTAACATCTGTAGCTGCTGACATCTGTAGCTGTTAACGTCTGTAGCTGTTAACGTCTGTAGCTGTTAGGAATGTGCAATATGGCCTAAAATTCATATCACGATATGTATTGTGAAGGGTGGCGATAACGATATATATCACGTAATGTTTTTGGAATAAAACTTGCAATAGAAATAAATAAAAAAAAGCATAGGGTGTCCTTTTGCCATAATTTATTTTGAAAACTGCTATATCTGTGGCTTTGACCAGAGGGTCTCGCAGTAAAATCACACAACACAGCGTTCTGTTCACAGATCAGAGAGCAGGTTTCTCTAAAGCTGACCAACGTTTACTTTAACTTTAGACCCCAAAAAAACTTTCGACGGAACGCACCGTTTTGCGTATGCGTCCGTATACGGCAAAACTACGGCAAGCCAGATGAAGTTAGCTTATAGCTTCGATACTTAGCGCTCGAAGAAAAGACTTTAACACTACTTACACACAGTTTTAAACTAAAAAAAGTATCGATTAAATCTGACAACTCTGATTTTGCGGTTAGCCGGTAGAAGACAGATCTCTATCGTAGGCTAAATTTATATTGTTTATACCGTGTACCGGTTATATCGCGCATCCCTAGTAGCTGTCAACATCTGTAGCTGTTAGCATGTGTAGCTGTTAACATGTGTAGCTGTTAACATGTGTAGCTGTTAATGTCTGTAGCTGTTGGCATCTGTAGCTGTTAGCATGTGTAGCTGTTAACATGTGTAGCTGTTAATGTCTGTAGCTGTTGGCATCTGTAGCTGTTAGCGTCTGTAGCTGTTAGCATGTGTAGTTGTTAGCATGTGTAGTTGTTAGCATGTGTAGCTGTTAGCATGTGTACCTGTTAGCATGTGTAGCTGTTAGCATGTATAGCTGTTAGCATGTGTAACTGTTAGCATGTGTAGCTGTTAGCATGTGTAGCTGTTAGCATGTGTAGCTGTTAGCATGTGTAGCTGTTAGCATGTGTAGCTGTTAGCATGTGTAGCTGTTAGCATGTGTAGCTGTTAGCATGTGTAGCTGTTAGCATGTGTAGCTGTTAACATCTGTAGCTGTTAACATCTGTAGCTGTTAGCATGTGTAGCTGTTAGCATGTGTAGCTGTTAGCAGCTATGTCTCGTTGTCGCGTGCTTGGATAATCTAGTCTCGTGACTGTGTGTGTGTTTTTCTGTGTAGGAGCAGGAGCTTCACGTCAGACCTCCACCAACCACATGTTTGTTCTCTAACAGGTATGGTTGTAATTTCTAGTAAAATTGTTCAATATTATACTTCGGTCCAGCAGCCTCCACTTCTAAAAGTCAGCGCTCACGCGGTTTGGTTGTGCACGCGCTAACACCATGAATTAGATGGTCACGCTTGCGAGGTTCTTTCAAAATAAAAGCTGGTCTGTGTCTCCTGTTGGTACAAACTCTGTACATAAAACACATGTTAGCACTGGAAGCTGTAATGGGACCAACATTCCTGCTCAGCTGTTTCCACTAAAAGTTTGAATGTCGCCCCCATATCCAAAGAGTAGAGAACTTTTTGTGTTGCTAAGTTAAATAAATAAAAAACTTCAATGTGTTTTTCATGTTTTGACTCTAGATGATTGAAGTCATTCTTGCTGGTCTATGTTCAGAAATGATTTTTAATGTCCTCCTGTGAATATGGATCCATAATATTTAACTTTTGTCTCTGTTTTGTGGTTATTTGTATGTTCATTATGTGAGAATGTTAAATTGTTTTCCCTGAAGTTTCCATTAATATTAAAACAAAACTCTTAGTTTCCAGTGACCAGTCTCACTTCAGGCTGACTGTAGAACATCTCCAGATGTTGTTCACCAAATGTCACCAAGATCTCATGTGGAATTTCAAAATAAAGGCCTTCCAAAGTTGGACATTTTCCATGTAAATTTCCCTAAGTTGTTGTGTTTATTGCTCGTTCTTCAGGATGTTGTAGAAACAGTGAGAGTAAGTACGACTTTACCACAAATCACATCATTACTGTGCAGAAAGTTTGTCTCATTGAAATGCGACATAGTTCAAGTAAAAACAGGAATGATTAATTTAAAATAATTTATATGTTTAATATTTTTAAGTGACAATAACCATTTGGAAAAATAACAGTTAAAATTGTACATTAATTTCAGAAATGACATTTATAGCATTTTAACATCAGGTGTTTCTTTTTACTGGTAAATTTTGAGAATTACAAGAGCTTTGTGTTATTTGTCCATGTCGACCAAAATCACTGGAGGTTTCTGGTTAGTGTGTATAAAAATTATACTTATTGTTCTCTGAGAACATTTTAATTTAAAGTTTCATATTTTGATTTGTGCAGAAACTCTGTGAACCACACAGTCTTTGTGGTGGATCAAGTTCAGCAGAAGACAATTCAAAACCTGCTGCAAAATAGAATAGAAGAGACCTTTATTATCATTGCACATGAATACAGTGAAATCTGGGTTTGCTTCCCAGAACAAAAGTAAAAACAGTAAAATATAAAACAATATAAAAATATAAACTGTATTAAAGTTAATAACAGGTTTGAAACACTCCAAATGTGCAACACAAGCAGATTGATATTACACCAGTTGTCCCTTATTCAGTTTTTATTACAGATTTTGTTAAGTTCAGTAACGGTGGACAGATAAAAACTATATTTAAATCTGTTTGTTCTTGTCTTGATTGATCTATACCTTTTCCCTGATGGTAACAGTTATATTATCTAATAAATAATAATATAAGTAAATCATCCACAAATAATTTTGTAACAACAGCAAGTATGATGTCATTAACAGCTTTTATTTTGAAAACTCACAAAGGTTATCATAATTCATATTGTTTGTGTGCACAACAAAACCATCATTTTGGAAGTGGAGACTGGCTTGACAGCATTTTTTACTGCCTGACGTTCTCAGAGTTGGGGCAGGAGCTACATGTCAGACCACCACCAACCACATGTTTTTTTTCTGTTACAGATGAAGTTCATGTTAATAAATGTTGTGAAGCTGAGAAGAGTTCCTGGGTGAGCGATTCATCAGTTCACTGGTATCAAACCAAACATCAGGGTTACACAGGTATGTATTTATTTACTGCAGTCTAAAGTGAAGTGTGGAGCTAAGTAGGCATGTAACGGTTGTAGTTGGTGTACCAAACCGAAAAGGTACGGAGGTGGACCGAACCGAACGTGCTGTACCGAAACGGTTATTTTTTCACTCATTGAATGTTAATATGTGCGCCGCGGAACAAAATTTCCTGGGCGCGTTTCAGCACGGAGCTATTATCTCGCAGCACGCGCAGCATTAGCCGTTAGCTTCTCGCTGCGGTTTCCTGTTTGTTAACGTTATGGTTTTCTTGTTAAAAGACGAGCGCACAAAGCTGTGTGTGTGGACGTTTTTTCATGAAGACTGGATCTGCAGCAGCAACACGTCTAACGTGAACGCGCTGGAAACTACGTCATCAGAACGTGAACGAGCTGTTACAAAGTACGCTAACCACACAGCTGCATTTAAACAACTTCTACAAAGTGCGCTAACAACACAGCTGCATTTAAACAACTTCATCAGGTAATTTAGATGGGTCCAGATCAATAACACAAACTGTATGAGTTTTTAAAGCTCTGAATCTAAGTCTGAAAGTTTTTAATGCACAGTTGATCCTTGCTATGAGACATCCATCACGTCAACACTTAAGTCAAAAAGTTCAGCTCTTTATGAAAAAACTAAAACTGATGGTCAACAAGTCCTGGAGCTGATTTAAACCCTGCCCTGATGATGAGTGAGATATTCAACCGTTCAAGAGGTATTGTTATTTTATTATAATTATTATTTATAATTTATTATTATTTAAAATTATAATCTTATTAACTTATTTTTTTACCTCTGTGTTTTATTTCCAGTATTTCCAGTTACAGAGGTAGCTGCTCTCCTTCCACTTCAGGGAAATCCACCAGAGATCACCTGCTGCAGCTAAGAAGTGTGTGATGACTGAATTGAACTCTGGAACTGTTCCAGGACCAGTCCCACCAAGAAGAGGTTGTGAGTAATGAGGACAAATACAGCCACACTGGTGCTACTGGACAAAAACTTTATTAGTTAAGATTGTAAACAGTCTGTTGCTGCTTATTGTTCTGGTTCTGACTGTTATTGTATTCATTAAGATTTTTATTATTTTTAATATAATTTATTTATTGTAGAGTGCTGTTTATTTAAAATATCATCCAAATGGGTCACTTTTATTTATTACTACAATACAATACAAACATATTTTTGGCATATTTTCAAAATAAACATTTTGTAAGTCTTTATTTTGTCTTTTTTTTTTTGTACCGAAAATAAACCGAAAATAAACCGAACCGAGCCCTCCTTGTAATTGAACCGAACCGAAATGTGATTTTAGCGTACCGTTACACCCCTAGAGCTAAGCTGTGTTAGGAACTGTTTGCATCCTGCAGTCAAGCTGTCCACGATTCAGATTTTTTTAAAATCTTGCTCTTCTACACAGCTTGTTACAGCATCACGATGCGTTCAATTTCAACTAGAAAATGCACACTGCTACACCAACATATCCAGGAATTCAGAAATAGAAAATGTCTGGTATATTAGTTTAAAATTTCTTGACATATCATCAGAAAAGTCACTTCAATATTGTCCACTTATTAAAATGCTCTAACAACAAACAAAAACTCATGATGTCATCAACAAGTTTCATTCAAAATAATATTTTAAGTGGTATATATACATACACAGAATTTCATAAAAACTTATGTAATTCCTCAGGAAAATAATTAATTTGCAAGAACATAAGTTTTGTCCTACAGATTATAAACTCTTATTTGCCACAGGTGTTGAGAAATTCCAGAAGTTTGTTTAACTCAGTTCTGGTGGTTTTGGAGTGATGACAGGATACATCCATGCAGCCTACGTGAATTATAATTCTGTGGACAGAGGGTGGGAGTGTGTACAGACTGGGGAGTTTTGCAAGAATTATGAGGACTGTGGCTCCTTGGATACAAAGTGTAATGACATTGAAGTAATGAATTTATTGTGGGATTGAATATCAGTGAACGAGCATGATCGGATGAAAAATTGTGTGAAGAGATGCTGATGGTGGACAATTGGGGTTGTGTGGAGGGAGGGGGAGATCTGAAGATGATACCGTATTTTCCGGCCGGTAAGTTGCACCGCCCTATAAGTCGCATTGTCCAATTATGTCGAATAAATTGGAAAAATCCATAAGCATGTCGCACCGCTGTATAAGTCCAGGGTATCCGCGGGGGTTGTAAAAGGTATTAAAAGGTAGTAAATAAAATTAACACAAATTACGGCCATTAAAAAGTAATAATTGTCATCTGACGAGGTATTAATTTTTTTAAACCTACACAACTACATTTTTCTCGTTCTGTCGGCTAAAAAAAAGTCTGAATATATTTATCTTTTCTAAATTTATGTTTGAGTAGGACCTAGCTAAAACAATGACGTCATATATCGTCGGTCAGTGTGTGTTTGCACCTACAGCTGGCCGAGACGAGGCTTTTTTTTCATGTGTGTAAAAAGAAACAGGAAAGAGGAATGCGGCTTGATCCTCCGACATTTAACAAGAAAAGTACCTAAACAATTATTTGTTAACTCGAAATTATAGCAAAGGTGTGTCTCAGTCTAACGTTTTCTTAAAGCTGCTATATGTAACTTTTCGAACAATATATTTTTAACATATTTCTTCACTCTGTCACTAGACTGATGTTAGAGAGGTAATCTCTGAAAAAAAAAAAGTTTGTAACCAGCCAATAAAAACAGAGCTTGAATTTGAATTTCAGCAGAGCATGGTGGAGCAGAGCCATGTATGGCTCTGAGGGGGAGGGATCAGAATGCTTGATGCAATTATAGACTATGGCCGACAGAAAATGTGGAGCACAGTGAGAAAGCCTCTGCCAATAAAAGTGCCTCCTAGTTGTGATACAGACTGCCTAACCGCAGGTACCGCAAAGGACACACGGGACACCTCATCTGAGGACAAGAGCCCGGTAAGTGAACCTACAAAAACAGGTGAGGCAGAAGAGGCCCAACAAGAAAGCCTCCTCTGCGAGTTGAAACAATCAGCACTCACTGAACACTACCTACAACAGGTAGTAAAAGGTGTCGAGATCCAGGGATCCCACACCGAAGATGCTGTACTGTCTCCTTGCACTTACTCTGCGCCTTTGTAGCCAGTGTTAAAACCAAATGGAAAGTGGAGACTCACAATTGATTACAGAAAGCTAAACAAACAAGTCCCCTTATCACGGTGGCCAATGACCCAGCTCCAACAGAACTGCCCAAGGTCACCAATGGTAAGTACTTCTCGACCCTCGACGTCGCCTCTGGTTTTTGGACCATCCCTGTGCGCGCCGAGGACCAATACAAACTAGCTTTCACCTTTGGTGGCCGACAATACACTTTTACCAGGTGTCCCTTTGGCTACGCTAACTCACCTGCGGAGTTCAACATCTTCTTGAACAAAGCATGTCCAGACGCCCATGAGCGTGGGACACTGATTTACGTGGACGATGTCCTTCTGAGGCAGCCAACACTGGACTCACATTTGGCTGAGATCGACCACGTTCTGAATCAGCTGACAACTGCTGGTGCTAAAATATCACTGTCTAAATGCCAGTGGTGCAGAACCAAGGTGGACTACGTTGGCCTACTCGTAGGTCCAGACGGAGTACAACCACAGTTGACTCGCACCCAAGGCCTTGACAATCTCAAAGTCCCCACCAATCTCAAAGAACTACAAAGTTTTCTTGGCGTGTGTAACTACTCGAACCAGTTCATAGAAAACTATGCAGACCTTGCAAAGCCACTGACTGAACTCCTAAAGAAAGACGTTCCATTTGTCTGGACTGACAAACAGCAGCAGGCAATGGACGCTCTCATAAACAGGATCAAGTCAGCCCCATGTTTAGTCTACCCAGACTACAACAAAGAGTTTTACTTGGAAGTGGGCTTCTCAGCTCATTGTATAAGTGCAGGTCTGTACCAGATACACGACAGAGACAAGCGTGTGGTGGCCTACGCCAGCAAGACGATGGCAGGCCCCGAGTTGAGATTCTCAGACTGTGAGAAAGCTCTACTGACCACAGTGTGGGCAGTAAAACATTTCTCCAGCTACATTGGTGGACAGAAAATAATTGTGGAAACACAACACCAGCCAGTGACCTTTCTTAACAGTGAACGCATCAGAGATGGTGTGGTAACAAACTCACGTGTTGCAACGTGGCTCATGGCGCTTCAAAGTTTTAACCTAGACATACGTTATGGTCAAAACAAGAAGTCACATCTGGGGACGGACTTGGCAATCTGCCAAAAGTGTACACAAGATGTACCAGCCACCCAGCCGCCGGTTGAGGTGAAACCCCCAGTAACTGAAGACCCGAATCACCACTTCTTCGATGACAATATCTGCAAAGATATGACAACATTGTACGTGGATGGATCTTCATTCCTCCGCGACAAAATCTGCAGAGCAGGTGTTGGAGGGGTTCTCCTCCATGACCAAGAGCAGATAACTTTCAGCTACAAATTAGGCTCTCAGACTTCTCAGTACGCTGAGATTGCAGGAATCCTAATAGCTCTCCAGATGGTAGTAGAACACTCCATCAAGACGCTAGTCATCTGCACTGACTCTAACTATGCTCGTTTAAGTTTCGCTTGTCACCTCGCTGTGTGGAAACAGAATGGTTTCCTAACAAGCGACAGGAAAGTGGTCAAACACAAAGAGCTTTTCATAGCGTGTGATCACTTGGTGACATCACACGACTTACAGATCTACTGGAAGAAAGTTCCAGGACATTCTAGAGTCCCAGGCGATGACAAGCACTACAATGACATTGCAGATTCCTTAGCCAAAGAAGGAGCCGACGAAGGTCCTTTATGGTCCTTCGACCCTTCCTGGTTAATCAAGACTCTGTCAATACAACCTACAGTCAGGGTTATGGCAGTCACACGTGCACAGGCCGCAGCCAGACCTGCTGACAACGCAGTCTCTGTACGACCCGCACTGACTGACCCAGACATCATCCAACTACAGAAGTCGGATCCTGCTATCAACTCCATGATACTGTACCTGACTGATCCGAACAAAAATAGTCCGTCTAAAGACGACCTGGATTCCGATCCAGACCTTAAGGTCCTCTATCAGCTGCGCAAACAGCTAAAACTAATCAAGGGCATCTTAACTTTCGCTCATGGACCAACGTCCTCACCTGTGTTCGTGGTTCCCCATGACCAAAGGGGGGTGATGTTAGTTCATGCCCATGATCTCCCGTCCGCAGGACACAAAGGAGATAAAGCCACGCTGACGGCATTAAAACAAATTGCCTATTGGCCTGGAATGAAAAAGGATGTCAAGGACTACATTGAAGGGTGCGTGGTCTGTGGCCAGTTTCAGCCAACCAGACCACTTCACAGAGCACCACTGCAAAGCAGAGGCATTGCATTCCCATGGTCTGACCTCCAGATCGACTGGGTTGGACCACTCACTAAGAGCTCTAGAGGAAATAAATATTTTCTCACGGTAACCTGTGCATTTACCAAATGGGTAGAATGCCTACCAGCTCCCAACGACACAGCACAAACCACTGCTATGTTGTTAATGAATCATATATTCTCAAGGTTTGGACTTCCCCTTCGGGTGAACTCAGACCAAGGTACACACTTCACAGGTGAAGTGATGAAAGAACTGTGGAAGACGCTAGGCGTCAAGGCCAACTTTCATGTCGGCTACCACCCACAGGCTTCAGGCCAAGTAGAAAGAGCAAACAGAACTGTGGTGAGTATTTTGAAGAAATACGTGGCTGCAAACCACAAGGACTGGGACGTGAAACTCCCTCTGGTCCTCATGGCCATAAGAGCCACTCCACACACATCAACTGGCATCTCTCCCTTCGAGATGATGACCGGTCGACAAATGACTCTCCCTCTACACCTGTTGTACCAACCAGGCGACGCCGCCATGGCGACAGCCTACACTACACAACAATACATGAAAGATTTGAATGTACACCTCAGAAACACTTTTGCTTTCGCCCAGAAAAACCTGGAAAAATCCGCTGAAGGACGTAAGGCGTACTACGACCAAAAGGCCTCTCACAATGAACTCCAAGTGGGAGACAGAGTCTGGTACTATACGTTCGCCCCAGCAACCGGGAAAGGAGGGTCCGAGACCGGAACTCTCGCCCGCAAACTAATGCCCAGGTGGACTGGACCTCATCTGATAACAGACAAAGTGTCCTCAGTCGTCTACGAAATCAAAATCAGCAAAGGCCGCAAAGAGCCAATTGCTAAATGGGTACATCGAAATCAGATCAAACCTTACAAGGCGTTCAATGACTCCACAAAAGACAAAGATCTCACAAACTCACCGACTTCATGGGATAATAAGGTCGTCCAAACACAAGTTAGTAAATAAACTAATCAGGTTTAAACTACCATATTTCCCACCCTATAAGTCGCATTGTCCAATTTGAACTTAGAAACGCTAAGCCTAAAACCCACAACAAAAAACTAACCTTAACAACCGTTTAAATCCACGAGATTTAATTTGACCTCGGTCATAAAGTTGAGACCTGTTTTTCTTGTGTGTTGCACTTTGGAATCTGACGACAAGAGTGTGTCGAAGCAGTGAAACGTTGTTTCCTTGTATTTAGTCATTACTGTTGTCATTAGTTGAGATATTGTTTGGTTCTGAACACTCCCAGCCAAAAAGGTTTTGTATTAACATTGGTTAATGAATGATATGGATTTAACTATGCCAACATGCAGTTCGTTTTTGTTAAATCTCAATCGTTGAAGGGTCAATGTAGTTTATAGCTACTCAAGGTACCATAAACTACACTGGTCTCACAATTTCTAAATTGAACCGATTCGATCGTTTCTATTCTAGATTATCTATTCATTTGATGAGTCTCGCCATAGACTTCAAAATTTATTAGGAATACCAAATCCTACGTCGTTCGTCTAAAAGACAACAGACATTTAGATCAAACTATATTTCATTTTCCTATTTTAGTTTAACCTAAACTAAGTAATGAATGGAGGAATAGTTTGGAAGAAGAGGTCTTCGTTACAGAAGCCCTCCAAAATTTTATAGGTATAGATCCCTATCTCTAATTTTACAGAATTGATCCACCCCTTAATTGGTAATTGTAGCTGATCTAAACCATGATAGCTTACATACCAGGTGCATATAGGTAAGGCTAATGTAAAATCCCAATCATAAGCCCACCTAAAAAACCACATAATTGCATGACACATAGAACCAGAGTGGCACTGACTGGAAGCCAACCAGCCAACAACCTTCGATGTGGGGACCTGCAGCTCCAACGCTTGGTCTTCAACCTTCATCCAAGGGTCGCCTCCTCTGCGTCAATCGAGGGATCCCCTCTACATGCTGATTATGAAAACAATTGTTGCTGATCAATGTGGAATTACTGCTGTGGAATTACCGCTGTGGATTATAAGACTTTGTTTTCCAAGGGATCACAGACTTTGTTTTCCAAGGGTTAACAGACTCAGTTTTCCAAGGGATTAAAAGCTTACCGCAATGGGATTACCTCCGAACAGTATGGAAGTTCCAAAAACTTTATGGGATTATAATTTTGATTTTTCTTCTTCCACTTGCTGGATTACTTCAAGATCAGAGACAGTTCAATGTTCCTTTCGTGTTGGACCCCAAGGACTGGTGATGGCTTCCAAAAGGGGAGATGTAGTGGGCATGACCGTGTCCACTTTGATACACCTGTGTATTTTTGAACTGTTCCAGAGATGACCTTTACTGACCTCTCAGTAAAGCAAGACATTTACTACAAATTATTCCATTAGTTGTAATCTGAGAACATAGTCACCAAAAGAGACTATTTCTATCTTTGATTTTATTCTAATGTAATCAAAAGAATAACTTTTGTCATTTTCATGATGTGTGCTTTTAAGCTATGTTATTCTGTAAGAGTTAAACTGTGTCCAATGCTGGGTGAAAGTTGAAGACTCGGGTCAGAGAGACCCGGCCGTTTTGTTTAGAAAGTCAGAAGACAGTTAATCCGTTGTTTTTATGAAAAGGGCTCCAGCACTCTCTGTCTTTCCAAAACATTTTCACTCTGCTGTGAATTTCACCTTGAATCTTGATAACAACAAGTGAACTCCTCGCTGGTCCACGGACCAATGAAAAAGACACAAGTCTCACTCCTCTCATGATCTTCTTTTAAGTTCTAAGTTTTGCTGGAACGCTTCAGAGTCTGCTGGGAACTTCAAAGAGATGTGAACTTTCCCAAAGAGCTGGATGGACGTTTAGTCACACGCTAAGGGCACGTCATCCAGTTAAGGACTAATAACATGCTGTTATAGTCCACTTAGAACGAGCGTAAGCTCAAAACTTTGTTTATTCCTTCCTGGAATAGTTATCTTGAAGTCAGAGGCCAGTAGCTGACATATTTTCTGATGGTTGATGCGGATCCCAGGAGACGTTGAAAACGTAAACGAGGACCGGCTCGGACGTGCTGGGCCTGAAGGACTCTGTGCATCTGAAAGGCTGGTGTCATCTCTTTATCAGACTCGTCGTCGAAGGTAAAGAGCTGTTTACAAACGTACCTGGATTTAGCAGAAGTCGGATGAAAGTGTCACTTCTGGTAACATGCTCAAGACAATTTCCTTTAAACCATCTCTCCATCTTTCCTCCTATCCCCTTTCCCTCAATTCTAAGCTGGAAACTATTTAAGTCATAGAGCCTCAGACTAAATATGTTAACATCCTATATTTATGTCTGTTGTGTTACAATTTAAATGTGCTGACGTGTTAAATTGCAAGAAAGTGAAATCATGTCAATCAAGTGTAATGGTGTTAATTTAGTTGATTTATTTTAAATAAATGGTAGTGTCTTTGGCATACCAACTAAGTTAACGTGTCCATTGTCACTCTATGGCTTTATTTATTTATCCATCATAAAGATCACAGAAATATTGGGTAAACTGAAAAAGAAAGAATCCGTGAAATTACTATTCAATCTAAATGAGTAAATTAATTAAGGTAAAGAGGTCAATATTAATATTGACCTCCTCATAATCCTTTACACAAGGATGGTCAGATCTCGAAATATCTTTTGTCGGGCCGACCAGCCTGCTCAGAAGAGTGTAAGAGGGGTCAAAGGTCACCCCTCTGGCGCTAAAACATGACGAGTAGCAATTCAACATGCCCTCCAGGCTCAGCGCGCATGCGCAGGCCTGGAAGGCGTGTTTACCAAATGAGTGGGTCATGAAAATGATACGTCATGGGCTCAAGTTGCAGTTCTCAAAAAGACCGCCCCGCTTCACAGGGGTGCTACAATCTAAAATTAACCCTAAACATGCACACGTGCTGAGGGAGGAAGTCTCAACATTGCTGCAAAAGGGAGTGATTAGCCTGGTCTCAGGATACAAGCTACGCTCTGGCCACTACAGTAAATACTTCCTGGTGCCCAAAAAGGATCATTCCCTGAGACCGATTCTGGATCTTAGGACTCTCAACAAGAGGATTAAAACATTTAAGTTCAAGATGCTTACACTGCGACAAGTCCTCCAGTCTGTGAGATCTGGAGACTACGCATGTACAGTGAATTTAAAAGATGCCTATTTTCATATAGGCGTATGGAAGAAACACAGGAAGTTTCTCCGCTTTGCCTTCGAGGGTAACGCTTATGAATTCAAAGCTTTACCCTTTGGTTTAAAGACTGCTCCGCGTACATTTACTAAATGTCTGGGTGTAGCCCTGACCCCTCTTAGGAATCAAAGACTCAGGGTCATGAATTACCTTGATGACCTGCTGATTCTGGCTGAAGGCAGAAAGCAGGCCCAGTCACACTCCTATAGGGTGATTTTTCACCTGGAGTCTCTTGGTTTTGTCATAAACCTATACAGACGGTGGTCTTTGATACACCTTCGTCTCTTTGATATGTCCCAGTGACACTTTTTCACTGATACTCTCAGAAAAAAGACATTGACACTTTTTTTATTTCATTATTTTGAATCAAAACACAATAAGTCATAAGAGACTCTCTTATTCCTCTATTTTTGTGTTAATGAATAACCTTGTGTTACTTGTATAAGCATTATTGAATTCAATGTTTGTTAAGTCAAAGACTGTTTAATTCAAACTGTTTAATTCAAGTTGGAAATCCAATGTTATTTCAAAATAATGATCACTTCTTCATATGATGAATCAAACGTTGAAAGTGAATTAATGTCAGACTGAACTCGATCAGTTTTGTTAGAAGTTAGAACACAGTTTTAATCAGTTGTTTTATGAAGCTGGCTCCAGTCTAATCTGTTTCTCTGTCTTCATTCTAAACAACTTCTTCTCTGTTCTAAAAACTGATCTTCTCCTATCCGAGTGACCTTCATCCACTGGTTTGTTTGGACCAATCAGAGAAGAACAACAAGTCACT
>JBBPBX010060473.1:0-21434 GCA_038048925.1 Garcialebias charrua
CGATTTTCTCTTAACTATCCAGCTGTGCTTATTGTGATAACATCGCAAGGGCGTGTGCGCTTCGAGGACCATAAGGCAGCCCTGGCATATATTAGTTCAATGGACACGTAATCCAGACTGTGAACACACACGTGATGGCAAGATTTACATTTTGGAATATATGGTCGCTTAATATTGGGAACTCATCTTTCAGATGGAAAGTTTGGATTTACTTTGGACTCAAGCGAATCTGACTGAAGACATTATGGGTGAAGTATACATTTTCTCCTTTTTTGTTTATGAAGTTTGAGCTCTGATAGATACTGAATATTATTAATTTAGTTGCATTAAATTTTTGATCTACGTTGGCGGCTGCAGCAAGGCCGAGCTCCATTTATGATTATCTGGTATTCTTGAATGTTAAGCTATCTGGTGTTCTTGAATGTTAAGCTCCTTTTTTTAATTTTATTTTATGGATGTGAGTTCAAAGCTGTTTTGCATAATATTCTGCTTAAATTGCATATTCTCCATCCATGTTGTTTAAGGAGGGGTGGGGAAGGTGGTGAGCTCTGGGTGGCATAGGTTAAGTGCATGATTGCGGACCAAAGTAAGGGTTGGTTACCCAAGTATAATTTAGTTAGAAATATTCTGAAGGTTCTTATTGACTTGGGAGTCGCTGGGTGGGGGGTTATGTGTGGTTTTTGGGATTGGTGTGTTTTTTATTTTTATTTTTTGCTCTGCCCTAGGATGTTTATATTGAGAATATGTTTACAATATATCTTGCTTTACATACATCGAGAAGATTTCATTCAGTAGTAATAATTTAAGTCTGATGAGCTGGAATGTCAAAGGGTTAAACAATGTTGTAAAGAAAAGGAAAATATTGTCCTTTATCAAAGCTAAGAAATGCCATATTGTATTTATTCAGGAGACACATCTCTCCCTGCTGGAATCTAATAGACTGGGTGCAGGCTGGGTTGGCTTTGTGGGTGCTAGCTGTGGCAACAGTAAAAGCAGAGGGGTTGCCACACTCATTGATAAACATCTACAGTTTAAATGCTTGAAGCAGAGTAAAGATACAGAAGGAAGGATGTTTTTGATGTTGTGCGAAATCCAAGGGAAAAAATTTATTTTGGCAAATGTTTATGCACCTAATGTTGATGACCCTTCTTTTTTTGGACAACTGGAGAAGAAAATAATGGATTTAGGGAATTATCCTGTTATTGCAGCGGGAGACTTTAATGAGGTGATGGACATGACGCTAGACAGAAGCGCTGTGATATCGCGCACCCCAAAAACACATACTGCACTTAAAGGTTTATGCGAAGCCAGTGGTCTTGTTGATGTTTGGCGGTTACAAAATCCTTCTGGAAGGAATTATACTTTTTACTCTTCTCCTCATCAATCTTTTTCAAGAATTGATTTTTTTCTAGTTACCCAATCATTAATGACAGCGGTTACCTCTACTAACATCGGGAACATAGTACTTTCAGATCATAGTCCTATCTATCTCTACATGAATGCGGTCAATACTATTGTGAGAAGTCCTAGATGGAGATTAAATTCTAGTCTCCTACTGGATGAAGCTTTTAAAGATTCCCTCAAATCACAAATTAAATTTTACATCGACACTAATGTTCCATCAGCTCCATCTGCCGGAGTGGCGTGGGAGGCACTGAAGGCTTACTTAAGGGGTTATATCATTCAGCAAGCTTCATTTAAAAAAAAAGAAAAGAAAATTAAATTAGTTGATTTAGAAAGAGAAATTGAGATCATAGAGTCTGATTTCAAAAGGAACCCTTCCCCAGTAAATTTAAACAAACTTACAAAATTGAAGTATGAATATAATATAATTATGTCAGAAAAAGCTGAATTTAGTTTATTTCGCGCCAGGCAAAAATATTTTGAAGAAGGAGATAAGGCGGGTAGGCTATTGGCTAGGTATATTAAGCAGAGAGAAGCCATGAGCTCCATCTCAGCTGTTAGGGATGGAAATGGTCAGCTGGTCTCAGACCCCCATGAAATAAATGTCGTATTTAGTGATTACTATAAGAATCTTTATAGCTCTGAATCATCAGCCTCATCAGAAAGTATCAATAAATTTCTATCTGACTTAAATCTACCCAGAATAAAAAAGGATCAACTTGTAGGTCTTGACCGTCCAATTACTACTGAAGAAATAGTGGGGGTAATAAAACACCTACCTTCAAATAAGGCCCCCGGGCTAGATGGTTTCACGTCAGAATTCTATAAAGCATTTCCAGAAGAATTAGCCCCCCTACTTTTAAATGCATATAATGAGTCATTTGACCAGAAAACGTTACCACCTACACTTTCAGAGGCTCTTATCACTCTCATTCTGAAAAAAGATAAGGAACCCTCAGAATGCAAGAATTATCGACCTATAAGTTTAACATCATATGATAGTAAAATATTATCAAAAATTTTAGCTAATCGATTAGACCGAGTTCTTACCACATTAGTGCATCCTGATCAGGTTGGTTTCATACGCTCTCGCTCCTCGGCGGATAACATTAGAAGGCTTATTGACATTATGTGGGAAGTACGGGATAGCCGGATGCCTATGGCTGCTCTATCATTAGATGCAGAAAAGGCATTCGACAGAGTTGAATGGCAATATCTATTTTCAACTTTGGAATGGTTTGGCTTTAGTAATAATTTCATAAACTGGATTCGACTTATATATGCTCAGCCAGTGGCATCCGTTCTTACAAACGGAATAATTGGCTCATCATTTAAACTGAAAAGAGGTACCAGACAGGGTGACCCCCTGTCCCCCTTACTATTTGCGTTAGCCCTGGAACCATTGGCAGTTGCTATTCGAAAAGAAGTTAACCTTCCGGGCATTTCTATAGGACATAATTGTCATAAGCTTATGTTGTATGCCGATGATATTCTTCTCTATGTGTCAGATCCGGCGAATTCTATCCCAACTTTGCTCTCTCTAATTAATGTATTTTCGGACATTTCAGGCTATAAGGTCAATTGGACAAAATCCGAGGCCCTCCCACTTACTGCATTCTGCCCTAAGAATGCATTTCCATCAGACATGTTTTCATGGCCCAAAAAAGGTTTAAAATACCTTGGAATAATTTTTCCACCCCAGCTTAATAATATTATTAAGATTAATCTTGAACCTTTGCTAGACAGAATGAGAGTTGACATAGAGCGCTGGAGTCAATTATATCTTTCCATGTGGGGAAAAGTAAATGTTATTAAAATGATTTGCACTCCCAAGTTTAACTACTTATTACAGGCTCTCCCGATACATGTCCCGATGATATATTTTAAACAGTTTGACAAGCTCTGTAACTTATTTATTTGGAATAAAAAAAAGCCAAGATTGAACTTACGAAAGTTACAAACACCTGCAGATAGGGGAGGTCTAGGAATGCCTAACTTACTAAACTATCACTATGCTTTTTCTATTAGACACTTGGCTCATTGGTTTTTGCCCCCTGAAAGAGCTCCACCTTGGTTCACTCTCGAGACAGTAGTGTGTCAACCACTGACACTGCCTAGCTGTTTATCATCTAACCTTGCTCCTCAGAATCAGTTGCATCCGGTCTTGTCTCATATGAAATGGCTGTGGAAAAAGATGTCTAAAATTTTTAAATTCGACCCACACCTTAATAAATATGCAAGCGTCTGGTATAATCCTAAACTTTGCATAGGTAAAAATCCCTTCTTCTGGAAATCTTGGTATCAGAAAGGGATTTCTGAAATAGGCGACTTATATAGGAATGGTTCATTAAAATCCTTTGAAACACTGGTGGTGGAATTTAAAGTATCCAGAGAAGACTTTTGGAAATACTTACAATTACGACATTTATTGGTGAAAACTTTTGGTTCACCCACTTATACTCCTGCACCATGTACCACACTGGACGAGATTAAAAAGGTGTTTGGTCAAGGGCATGAAGTATCTGCTTATTATAAAATGTTGTTGACAACCTTGGACTGTAATATCATGTATCTTAAGAAATGCTGGGAAACAGATCTGAACCTCAATTTTACTGATGAGGAATGGAATTTGATTATTAGGAATGGCAAAAAAATGTCAAGGGAACTAAGAACAAGACTGGTGCAATTTAAGATTTTACATAAAATATACTGGACACCATATAGATTGTACAGGGCTGGCTTGTCTAATACCCCAGCATGCTGGAAATGTCAGAGGGATAAGGGCACATTAGTGCATGTGCTTTGGGAGTGTCCAAATATTCAAGAGTACTGGTCATTAATTCATGAAGTTTTGGAGAGGATAGTTGGCCAGAATTTACCCTTTTGTAGGAAGCTATATATTCTTGGGGATTCATCATCACTGGTCCACTTGCCCTCCTCCATTTCGCAATGGGTACAGACAGCTATTATGCTGGGGAGGAAGTTGCTGGTGGGAGAGTGGAAAAGTTCATCTATACCTTCGTTAATTCATTGGTATAGATCCCTGGGCAAACTTGCTGCATTAGAAAGATTATCTTATAGATTGGTGAATAGAGTTGAGGAATACAACAAAAAGTGGTCCCATTATCTGTTGTATGTGGGTTAAATGACATCTCCAGCTTATCTTTAGTTTGCAGATAAAATTACACTGTAAATATATTATTACTTAAAGGTTTCTGGGGTTAGGGCTATTTGATTTAATGTATATATGTAACTTTATGGTTATTGGTAGAGTGTGTTATTGTGATTTTTATTTTTTTTATTTTATTTATTTGTCTTTTCTATTATTTTCTCTATTAAATAATTTCATTATTGTATTGACACATGCTATGAGATTCCAGAAAAATTACTATTTATTAATGTTTGTTACAGTATACGTATAAGACTGGAATTGTTGTATAATTTTCGTTATGAAAAATCAATAAAAATTTTGAATCATAAAAAAAAAAAAAAAAAGAACTTGTATCAGAAACCGGTCGTTCAAAACGAAAGTTAAAAAGGGTATAATTAATTATCTAAGAATTATTTTGTGTATTAAAATGAATTAATATTGTCAAGATAGCACACAGACATAACATAAAATTTTTAAAGACCTATATGTGGTCTCCTTTAAACGTTCAGTCCTGTGTAGAAGCACACCACACATGAACTGACACACTGCACACATTTAAAGGATGACTCGTCTGACTCGTGTCAAATTTTAACATCTCTATGGATCAGTTTTTAAATGATTTTCCTCCCACTGAAGGATCAAACATATGTTCATGTTTGCAGTGAGCGTTTCATAAGCTGCAAATTACCTCTTTTGTACAGGAGAGCAGTTCTCAGTGATGCAATCTGATCGCCTGCAAGTCAACAAATGCTTTGTCTTTACACGTCAGACTAACCCCATCGTGATGGAAGTTAATTAATTAGCAGAAAGCATTTGTCAGTGGAGGCTGAAGAATTAACCCTTTTGTATTTATTTCAACTTTTGTTGTCAGCTTGTGCAAAAGCTATAGCACCATTTAGTCCATTAACAAGAACTGCTTGTTTAGATTATCATCATTTTTTAAAGGTATTGTGACATGATGTTGGAAATTTGCACATTTGTCAGAACATATATATCTTATATCATTCAGCTCTGTTCGTTTTTGCAAAATAAATTATAAATATATTAAAATTTAATTCCAAGTTATGGTAGTTTTTTCTCTAGGACACGCCCCTAAAAATCTGCGCATTTCCGCAAAACGTCATCGTGACGTGACAACGGGAAGGCACGCTCCAACGCGCATGTAAATAATAATGGCGGAGCATGTCCGATTGCGTTTTAGATCTATCATTTTAAAACAGTAAATCATTCAAAACTCTCATTAATAAACCCTCCCTGAATAAATAAACTTCCTGATGTTACTTGATCGCGCAGACATAATTTAAAAAGACATTATAGGAAAAGTGTGTGTGCAACTCATGTTATTTCGGCTACTTCTTTTAGCAGCAAACAAAAACAACATTGTTAGTACCAGTACTTGAATGTATTAAAGCAATCGAAGGGTTATTATTCATCAAATACAGTTATTGGACACTCGATCAATTGAAAAGTGATTTAGACACGGTTTATTTTTTACACAGTAGCTAAGTGGGGTTAGCTTCGTGATGTGACTTCTTTGTTCTTGGGCTAAGCTAACAGAGTCCCGATCGCATTTGAGATCTATCATTTTAAGACAGTAAATCATCCAAAACTCTCATTAATAAACCCTCCCTGAATAAATAAACTTCCTTATGTTACTTGATCGCGCAGACATAATTTAAAAAGACATTATAGGAAAAGTGTGTGTGCAACTCGTGTTATTTCGGCTATTTCTTTTAGCAGCGTCAGCGAACAAAAACAACTTATTGTTAGTACTTGAATGTATTAAAGCAATCGAAGGGTTATTATTCATCAAATACAGTTATTGGACACTCGATCAATGGAAAAGTGATTTAGACACGGTTTATTTTTTTACAGTGGGGTTAGCTTCGTGATGGGGCTTCTTTGTTCTTGGGCTAAGCTAACAGAGTCCCGATCGCATTTGAGATCTATAATTTTAAGACAGTAAATCATCCAAAACTCTCATTAATAAACCCTCCCTGAATAAATAAACTTCCTTATGTTACTTGATCGCGCAGACATAATTTAAAAAGACATTTTTAGAAAAGTGTGTGTGCTACTGATTCGGCTAGTTTGTTAGCATCGCACATGAAGAATCCTCCGTGATAATTGGCTTTATACACTCACAGTGTATAAAGTAAAACAACATGAACTCACGTAAAATTTATAGTTTATAATCTAAAACACTACACACCTCCGATTATGTTTACACAAAGACTTACTCATCTCCTGGACAGTTTTCCGACGGTAGCTTCCCTGCGTTGTTTTGACGTGGTAGCTGTGGGACTTTCTTCTGTAGATTTTCTTTTAAAAATAGTAGGAATAGCATCCGGTTTTAAAAGTCTTCTCCATCTTACTGGTAATCCTAAAGATTCTTTTATACCAGGTGTTTCCTGAAAACAATCGGCAGTAAAATGGTCGCTGCAGACATACGACTCTTTAGTAGTCCCTCGTTCTCTGCACTTGTCTGGTCCATTCTTGTCGAAGTTTCTCATCTTTTGGGAATTTGTGAATGCTCACTTGTTCACTAGCGATATTACAACATCCAAATATGCTACAACGTGATGGCATTTTTCAAGTTACACAAATAAAAGAGGCGATCTTTCAGGAAATGAATATGTATGGCAAGCAGTTACCACACCAAACAAACGGGCAAGGCTCTGCCTTCTGCCCGTTGTCACGTCACGATGACGTTTTGCAGAAATGCGCAGATTTTTAGGGGCGTGTCCCAGAGAAAAAAACTACCATAACTTGGAATGAAATTTTTATATATTTATAATTTATTTTGCAAAAACGAACAGAGCTGAATGATATAAGATATATATGTTGTGACAAATATGCAAATTTCCAACATGATGTCATAATATCTTTAAGGGTAAGCAACAAATTGTGTGTTAGAGCTTAAATGTCACTTTTTCATACTTTTCTATGTATCTACTTCTGTTTGACTGGCTTTGCAACACCAAGTTTTTATTTTTTTAAACCCATTGTTTGCCAAAAATGTTTTTGCATCAAAACAGTGCAGACTGAGTCTGGTTCATAATTAATGGCACCAGATAATAATAATAATAATAATAATAATAATAATAATAATAATAATAATAATAATAATAATAATAATAATAATAATAATAATAATGAATTCAATTTATAACGCACTTTTCATTAATGAAAATCTCAAAGTGATATATAGATAAGTTCTCCTCTCACTTCTTACTAGAAAAAGACAAACAACGTCAGTCTGATCTGGCACTGAAGGCAAAAAGTGTTTCACCAGCTGATAAAAGAGCTGCAAAATCTGTTTTCACGTGTACACGTGATTAATTTTCTAAAGTGATACTGGATTCATTAAAAAATGTTGGCTTGTTTAACAAGAAACAAGAAAAAAGTTGGTATGAAATAAATAGTTTTTAAATTAAGCTAAGCTGGATGATGTGCAGTTTTTCTCATTGTTGGGTTTTATATACTGTAAATAGAACTGAGCTGTTGACAACAAAACTAGCTTCATCTTTACTTTTACCGATGAGTCATAATCTTTTTGAAGGATTTATTGCTGTGTCTGAATTCGGTTCACAATCATCTTAGCAATAAAACTCTACACTAATTACCGTATTTTCCGATGTATACATCACATCTAATATGCATCACCACTGACCAGCCGCATTTATTATGCATTTATTTAATGGTCAAAAACAGCTTTATTTCGCCTGGGCGATACCATCCATCCATCCATCGCGGCTGGAAACGCTAGCTCTCCAGCGTTCCTCCGCCTGCACCAGCTGAGTGAAGCGAGCGTGCATGGGAGGACTCACTGTTGCAGTTCTTCAAAATTTAAAGCATCAGTCAAAAATTGCATTATGAATATGAAAAAAAGCATATATAAGTCGGTGTATCAGTTGCAGCATTTCTCTTTTTGTTCTTTCTTCTAAAAGAAGTTGCAGATGTTGTTTGGCTCAAATCCCCACCCTCACTTTTTTGGCTTCTTTGTCTCAATCGCCATCCAACGTATTATCTCTCCAAAAGACAAGCGAGTGTGAGACATTGTGTTTCATTACTCATGCCAAATGCGTTTATTGACTAAATGTACAGTACACAAAAGACACTATCAATGCTCCTGTCCACTGCTCAGCAGCTTTGTGCAGATCCACCTGGACACCTTTTGTCCTTTTTGTCAAGAGTCTTTTCCTCACTCTGAGGTAATCGCCTTCCGGTTTATTTCTCAATAATCAATCACATAAAAACGTAACTAGCTAACTGTTTTAATACAAGAAATGTATTGGCATCGGAGCTAATACACACAGATAAAACACCTTTTAAAAGCTCAAAGAAGTTGTTTTTGAACCTTGATGTTTGGTAGTTTTCTACTGTTAAGCATAGTCTGTGCCGAAGAAGACTTTTCTCATCTCGTTTGTTCCTTTGGTGGTAGTGCTGCATACCAGAGAAAAACTACGGTATTCAGTTTGGCTCATTGTGTGGTTGAAGTAATACTCCATCCACACTTGGAGTCTTTTCATCCGCTCTCTTTCTAGTTTGCATTGCTCTTTTTCTTACAGTTCGTGAGAGGCAAAAGGATCTGTCCAGTTTTAAGTTTCCTCACATCTTGCCTCTTGCTTACCCACTTTTCCCCTCAAGCAACTGGTTCCGGTGCTATACATGTCCAGATTTGGACAGGTAGGCTATGAGGGCGACAACCACCCCCACATACATCCCTGCTCCAATGGTAATGGCCAGTGCAGCCAGGAACAGGGCTCTCCTGGAGCTCATCCCCGCTCTGGAGAAGTCTCCCTTAGCGATGGCCTTGCCGGTCTGACAAAACAAAAGCAGAGAGTGAAATGAGCCTGTGTGTTACTCATCAACAATGAGTGCATGAGTAGGTGTTAAGCCATAGTTAAAAAGAGAAAAAACAAGACATTCTCTCAGGGAGCCATTAGTTACCATGGCAATTAGGTCATTATGCCTCTGACAGTGACAAATGTGTTGTTTAGGTGTTTTGGCTACTGAAGAAAAAAATGAGTCTGGCCCTTATTTATTCATCAGACGTGTTATTTTCAGTTCCGATCAATTTTTTTCTTGCAATTAATGTGGAAGATGTTGTAAGATGTCTAGGATTTGCAGCAGTCTGGTTGGGATTTCAGGACCGGAAACGTGACACTGAGGTCTTTTTCACTGAACCACTCAAAATAATATATCTGAGGCACATTTCTAATGCAGAGCATGCTATAAATGAAAATCTCAACAATAATTTTTTTTCTTTTCACAGGTGAATGACAAGCAGCCATAAAAGAAACAATGAATTTACGCAGTCAGTCATTTGGAACAATTGCAAACAGGGTCGCAGGGTGGAAAATAGGCTGTTGCTGCACTCGTCTGAGTGCTTGTGCTCACTGACCTTAAACAGAACGCTGTGCCATCAGAATTAATGGCAGACTTGAAGTCTCTGGACCTTTACCTTGTGAGAGTAGTAAAAGGCAACGATGCCCAATGGCCAGAAGCAGCAGAGCATGGAGAAGATGGCCAGGCCCAAGTAGTCCCGAGGGGGCAGCACAATGAAGTTGTCCTCACTTTCGCTATCACTGGAGCTGTCACTCTGGAAAGCAGCAGATTCAGACAGAACATTTAGGCGCCTGAAAAATAAAGCTGTTTATTTTTCAGTGCATACTCTTAGGTGGAAAACATCATTCGAGAGATGCAGCTTTGATCTTGGCTGTGACACCTGCAACATATGTAAGACGGACGGGTAGGAGTCATTTTCACTATGAACATATTCAACGTGGTGTTTCTTGACAGGGCTCGACTTAAGCCCCCCTCCACCTCTGCCTTCCTAGGCCAGAGTATCTGCCCTTGTTTCCACCAACACCCAGGACAGGATGTGCTCAGCCAGCTGAAGAGGATTTGGTGCCTCTGTCAACATCCATAAGCAGCATGACAGATAACTCGGGATTAACGGATTGTTCTATCATCACGACGTGACAGGAGAAACGGCAAGAAGACTGCGCCGTTTATGTACTAAATTGCTTCTCCAGCCCGAGAGACCGCCACCAACCTTCCTTAATGCACCGCACACCTCACAAGGCGGGATGTGTTCAACAGACCCACCAATATCATTCTTCTATGATAAAATTCAAGGCCACGGGCTCTGAGCAGGCTAATGAATGATAGATTTGGATGCCACTCTGACTAAATGGGTCTATCGCGCCTGCAGCAACACTAGAAATGTGACGGCGTGGGTGACCTTTAAGAGAAGGTGGCCATACTTCTTATAGCCGTCCAGGAGACTGAGAGGATGTTTGCCTGAATAAATAGCTTCCATAAGACGCAGGCTTCATTTGTTAGAGTTGCTGCCTTCAGGGATCGAACAAAGCTGGAGAAAAGGAGAACACAATCAAAAAATCAATGCATAAGGCAGGACCTCAACCAACCATCCACAGGTAATTAAAGAACAGTCAAGGAGGGAAGAAAGAAGAGAGGAAGCATTCAAGCATGGCAAGAACCACACTTTTACGTTTGTTGTACATGGTTTTTCTATGTCTGATCTCACCAAACCACGGGATGCAATTAGAACGACTTGGCAAGCTTAAGAGAAAACCTTTTGTACATGTTTGAGGAAACTGGAGAAAAGGAGCGTGGAATTGCTAAGCAGTTTACAAACAGCAACCATTGCCAAGGAAAGATAATAAAACTGCATCTTATTTGCTGTATGAAAAGCGTCCACCTGGACAGCCGGGCGGGTACAATCCATCAAAATCAGAGCTGGTCATAACAGCACACTCTGACATCGCATAAATACGCTCACAATGGCTACCACAAGTAATGCTCCGTTATCTATGGAGCAAGACCTGATAACAGAGCTGAGTGACTGGTACATTGAGTCCTACTGACAGCCCGGCTCAAGCCCAAGTCTTTCCCGGTCTTGTCTGTCTGTATAACCGATGTGGCCCCACCGAGGCACAGTGCCTTTAACAACCCTGTCACAGCTTTCTCCAAGGCCTCGTTAGCATCCTGGGGGGGCTGTTGACTCGACAGCATTGCACACACCGACTGGTGCACCCTGTTAGTTGTGGATGTGGGGGTGCAGTCACAATGGTACCACGGTTTGGCTACTTTGTTACCTGCAATTTATTTATTCGCTGTCACACACATTTCAACCATCTGCTGGCAAAGAGTTCCTGCACTCAGTTTTGTGAACCGTCAGATAAAATGCAGACACAAAACATCTCAGACTTTTTTTCTCTCCCTGAAAATTAACAAGTGCTTTCATCTGTTTGTTTTACTTTAAGTCCCAAAGATGTGAAATTCCACCCCGTGTTTATTTCCGTACATATGGCACATAGTTGGTGTGCATTTTTTTTAGGATTTCCTGAACACATAAACCACTGAGGCATGGGAGCGTTTTGCATCTGACAAAGAATAACTTGCATAACCTGCTGCGACAGCCATGCATCAAGCCGAGTCCCGCCTAATACCCTCAAAGCAGGACATTACTTTTGGCATTAATGGAGCTTGTTTCAGTGTCTCTATCCATCTGCCAGGTCTCCGAGTGACAGGAGCTGGCATGATCAGCAGCTTGGTTAGGGAGCTATATTTCTCTCTGCCAGCTCAGAGCCCTGGGTATTTCATAAGCATCCATGGTTAAAATTATATTTTCACCACTTCTGAAAAGATTTTGCCTCTTTACTGCTATTTTTTTCCCTTTAGGGAGATTACTTGCAGTCCTAAATACTTGAGCTGATCAAGTAAGTTGTGTCTTTCTCTTAAAAATTAATAAAACAAAATCACATTGTTATACTATGCATAAAATCCCAGCAGAGAAACCTATTACTGTATAGAGACATGTACTGTACAATGTGAGGCAGCCTATTAAAACTGCATATTTAATACGCCTTTGCATCTAGACTCAATTTCTGTTACAAGATGTCCGTGATAGATACAAGTATGAGTTTTTAATTTCATGTAGCAACTTTATACCATAATCATCCTGTCAAATACAGCAAAGAATGTTTTATGAACATGTTTTTTTATTTAAAATTGAGTCTTGTGTTTGAACTGCTCTTCATTAAAAACTAGTTTCCAGGTAATCCTAAAATATCAAATAAGAAATAGATAGAGGGAGCAAAATTCTCAGATGTTCTTTTTATTGGCTACAACGGGATAATTTGGTAATTGTTTATTCCTGACTAGCTGTTCTGGTTGTTCTTTTCTGTTAAAATAGTATAGTATTTATTTTTATTTTTTGATTCTGGCCTTGGTTAAGTTTCTCAGCCATCCAGAACACAATAATCGATGAAAGGCAACTGTAGGTCAGATCATCAAATGGATGGAGAACGTCTTGCATCATCATCATAGTGGTGAGCATGCATGGAGCACGAGGGAGTTTGGAACCAAACCAGCAGGCCTGAGAAACAGGAGCAGCAGTTTTCCCAAGGAGGAGGCTGTGACCGTGGAAGTCCACCTGCAGCATCTGACCTTCATCCACACCATGAGTGGTCACAACTCCAGAAGTTTATAAAGCTGAGTTTGTTGCAGCTCCTCAGACTGAAGAAGTCTTTTGGACAAAAGACGAAACGTTTCAAGAAGAAGAATCAGTCCAGAGGACCTGACCTGACCTTGTTAGAGTTCTTGAATGGGTTTTACCTCCCATCTGAGGAACTTTCTCATTTGAAAGTTTTCAGGAATCAACAAAGATATTCAGTTGCTTTCATCATTTCAGTTTAAAGAGGAACTAAACTCCAAATTAACTTTTTTTTAGCTGATAAACTCCCTAGAATGTGTCTAGAATGTTGTATAGCACTATGTCTGTGTCAAAGGTGGGCGCCAGACCGCTAGGGAGCGCTAATGCGCTAATCCGCTTATAGCGTACCTAAACAATTTATCAGCGTTACAGCGGTTTGACTAACTTTTATAATTCATAAGCGGATTTGCGCTATTTTTATTTAAAATGCAGTACCGTTAATAACTAATTATCTATCAGTAAAAACAAAAAAACTTATTTACGGGCCCGGACGACTGCTAACAGACCATATCCTGTCAGCGCCGGATGTGGTCCGTGACAAAAAAGCGTCCCCTCAGTCTCTTTGCTAGAGCGAGCGCTCTCAGTTAGCAGCCAGTGTGTTACTCTGCAGCCTTATTGCTTGTTTTCGAAGAGTCAGACGAAGAGTTTTTAACATGGAGGGTGAACTTATGGATGTTTCTCAGCGGCCTACGCGACGCGTCTGGATTTTAAAAAGTATTTCGCCATTTGCCCTCTTCAAAATGGCGGCCGCGACGGCCACAGAAGATAAGGACTTTCCATGAAAACACGGTAAAAACAATTATTTCTTTGCTGAGAAAAATATATTTCTTAGCTGACTTTATAGCACAAGGTTTTTCTGAGCTTAACCGGTTCAAATGGTCAAATCTGCTGGATTAAAAAAACGTATTTCGCCATTTGCCCTCTTCAAAATGGCGGTTAGCGTGTTAGCATTAGCGTCCGCTAGCATTGCTAATACATAAGTGCTTTTGAAATTGCGGACCTAAATAAATCAATAAGTGCTTTAGAAATAGCGGAACAAATTTTTGGATTAGCGCTGCCCAGCACTGGTCTGTGTTAATCTTCACATATTTGTGCGTATTTGTTTAAATTGGCAATATTTGGTCTAAAAACGTGTTAACGGTAACCCTATGGGTTGAACAGAGGAATTGCACCTTAATTTTCTTATTGGTCAAGGACTGTTCACCCTGACGTGTCTTGTACACTCTGACGTCACAAAAGTGGTTCAAGCAGAGCCAATCCCCTGCAGAGATGGAAGGTCCTCGCTGCAGTTCATACCTTGGAAGTGGTACATTGCACGCCGGAAAAGTACTGCAACAACGCATATCATAGTGTTTGGAATGACACTAGTTATTTGTATATTTTAACTTATTTATTTTAAGAATACTTTTCACGTCATCGAAACTATTTGGTTGTATTGGTTTTCTTATGGTGCGATGGACAAGCAATGCATGTATGCCAAGTTGGGGCAGTGGGGGAAGTGCAGGTTTGGGATCCAAGAGACCCAGGTTCAAACCTTGGTCATGGAATACCTTGTGGTATTTTTTTTTTTAGGCCTTTTGTTTTGGATAGATCGGGTGGGAATAGATAAATACATCTGCATAATTATTCTTTGTTGTTGCTTGCTGTAAGTTGTTTGCTGGAGTTTTAGTTTGTTTTAGTTTGTTGCTAGAGGGGGCGTGAACGCAGCTCAACCACCCACCTCCTCCCCTCCTTGTCTCTCGACACTCCCATTTTCATGTGGGTTTTTGAATCTGGTCTGGGGGCGGAGCTACCGTTTCACAGTGGGTTGAGTACCTCTTTAAATGAATTATTTAATGTTCAAGAAGAGGACTGAATTGAAATAAAAATTGAAAACCATCTTACAAAGTTTTTTTTTTTAATGGCAATATATAAACACAAACATACTAAATTGGACGGTAATGAGCTTATTAAATTGACTGAACTGAATTATATTTTGAATAAATTGGACTTTGGACAGGTTGATTCCATTTCAAATGCGTTTTTCTTGTGAGTTAGTTGTGATTTTAATGAATGAACTTTTTGAAGCTTATAAAAACCACTTAACTATTACGACCACTGCACAGCTCATATTCAAACCTGCCTGCAGTTATTATATGTTGCACCTCACACAGGATTATTCATTAATCACATTTTGCTCTGGTGTGATCACTGACCTCGTACTCAGGACAGTGCTCCTCCTCCACTTCGTACGACACCGTCTGGATCTTCACATCTTTCTCCCCTTGTGTGTTCTCCCCTGTGTTTTCTGTTGAAACCCCATCTGAAACAGCTTCCTTATTCTCTGTGAAAGTAGTCTCAAAGATCTCGTTCTTTGAATCCTTGCTCTGAAGGCTAATGTTGTCCTTGAACAGGATAAAGTTGGGCCTGTAAAAAGCTTCCACTGCAAGTTGAAGAGAGGTTGCATCCAAGAACTGTGGGGTCTTATGCACGCCGCTGGACCCGGTGTAGTAGTAACCAATCAGGCCGTCCTGGTACGGTTGGCTCGAGAAGTCGCATTGGGATCCCTGGTAGTCGTGAACTGTATGCCTGCTGGTTTTATCTAGCAGGGGGTTTTGGAGCTCGCTGAGGCTTTCCATGACTTGAGGACTGAATCAAACGTTTAATGGCTCAGCGGATGGAGTCCAAATAATTTCTAGTTTGGCAGCTGAAAACAAAAAAACAAACACATTGAGTGTTAGAACTGTAAAGCGTTTTAAAATGAAAAGTTGTTCTTTCACACCAATGCTAATTATATGGCGCTAAAATTAAGGTGACGGAAAGAAAAATAAGCTAATAATTTGGCAAAGGAAACCAAGAATTGAGTGCAGGAAAATGTTTCTTTTTGTTTGGTAATCGACATTCCTCTCACAAGCTCTCAGCAGCGGCCATGAAATCACCATCTGCTGTATGTTCAACTGTTGCATCACTTACCCCCAGTTTCATATAAACAGAGAAGAAAATACATTTTAGAAAGTGCCAAGAAATGCTTTGACTCTAGGTGTTGGATTCGTCTGTCAATCGATCTCCATGGCCACTTTTTGCTTCAAATCTGGCAATTTAACGGACAAATCGCAACAAAATGTACTTCTTTGTGTGTGCTAAAAACAAAAGCAACAGTGTAGAGTGTGAGAGGCAGTCACTAACAAATCTGCCAAATAGAGGATGTGAAATCTGGGCATGTCCAGATTTCACTGAGCAAAAGTGATATTTAGTGTTGCAAATCCTCCTGCATAAGCTGCATCCAAACAAGCTGCAGTGACCAGTTCAGTCTGGTCTGCAAAGACCCAATCCAGCAAATTCATCTCTCAACCGTTGATGATATTAAATAATAGCCACTCAGGCAGCAGTGAAATAACAGCAGGACAAGTCCTGAATTGAAAAAATAAGCTGTTAGAGAAAGAAAATGGCAGAGCACAGACATAATACAGGGGCCAGAGAAGAGCTAACCTCTGACCCCCGGAGGGTAAAGCTCTGCAGCTACAGTAGATTTCACAGTTATTTGCTGTGGGGAAGCATGACTAATGTGGGCTGGTGGATGAATCTGAGCCTACGCACACACACACACACAACACATATATACAGTACACACACACAGACATGACAGACTCTTCACTGTGTCCACATCCTCCTGGGTGAGCCGCATCCAGATAACAAGGAATTCCATTACACACTACATTAGACAAATCACATTACAGACCCACAAATAATTCATCAGACACGAGAAGAAGTGCACTTAGCGCACATGCGACTTAAGTGCCCAGACTTCACAATTAATGACAGTGAGCACTCTTCTTCCTGTTTCTTTTATTCTCTCTCACACACACAACTACAGTAATTACATTCAGTTTTAATTGTTTTGGTGGCATCACAATCTTAAGCAGAATGTTAATCGTTTTATCCTTTATCCTCATAACATACATTACATATATATATTTAGCCTGGCTGTTGATAAACACTCCTGTTATCATCATACCTGAAAATCCTCGCGTTGGTTTTCTCAGCATCGTTCCTCGGCGCAGCAGAGTCGATGGAGAAGAAAGGGCTGATCCACCATCCTACCCCAGATTACTCTCAGTTTATTAGAGCAGCTGCCCTCGAAACACAAACATCCGTGCAGAAAAAAAAGAAGTCATTCCGTGGGTGTGAGAGTGGACTTTGCGCGCTGAGCCCTGGATGCCATGGCACCGCCTGACGCGTGCTGCGGGTTCGCTTTTACGCACAGCTCCGACACCAGCTGACTCCAGCCAAATGGTGTGCTGTGGTGCGCACTCAACTCCACTGGTTTCTAAACTTCCCAGAGCTGGGCGTCATCCTCTGTTCAGCGTCTGGCGTTGCTGGGTGTATTTTTTTTTTAAAGCGCCCCCAACGGTTTGGTTGCGTATAAGCTGAAAGTCCTTTATCCAGAGATGGACACTTGAATGCGTGCAGCCACTTTGCAGACCCATATGATGACATACTTCCTTCTCAAGCTGTTTGTTCTTCCCCACTGAGAGCAGGAAACACATTTTTTGAGCACAGTTCTCCATCAGCTCTTCTTTTCACATGATTTTAGTTTGCTTGACTCCAAATATAGCAAAGCTTTGGATTAAACTAAATTTATCACACATTTATAATTGAAATGGCATGCATTTTTCATTCATTCATTCATTCATTCATTCATTCATTCAAGTTTAGCACTTTGAGATTTTTGTTAATGAAAAGTGCGTTATAAATTAAATTATTATTAAGTTCATTTGATCAAGGACAGCACAATAAACAATGTTACATGTTAAAAACGAAGCAACCGTTGTCTTGTACAAAGGTTTTCTAGACACTAATTTGCAAACCCAGTCCTTGGTTGGACTTTTATATAAAAACATCAAAAATAAAATAAAAATTTAATTAAGTTTAAATTGATTAAACAGTTCCCTCACACACACAGCTGCTCCTCTGTCCCCATAGGGTTCAGTGTTCACAGAGTTGGTTTTGTTTCAACCATTTTTTCCCCTGGGAATAAAAAACTCTAAGATCAGTCAATGTTTTTATTGCTGATGGTAAACTGTTCCAGATATGAGGACCTTTAAATGAGATGGAGCATTGACCAAATGATGTTTTGTATTTTGCAGGTTTACAGTTTCCATCACCTCTTGTTGCAGCTCCTGAGCTGCTGACTTTTAAAATAATTCTCCTCACCAGCTCAAGACCATTAATACATTTAAAAGTTAATTTTAAACAAGAACATTTTAAAAGATTGTCAAAGCTTAATAAGTTATATTTATCAAGTAGTGGTGCCACTTCAATGGTTTTTGGTCTAGAACTTTCAGTGCTTGTGAGTACAACATCCTCATAGGTTTTAAAGCCGATTGAGTTGCGTGGCTCCAGACAGTGACACAGTATGAGAAATGAGACATAATCATGGCATGAAGGTACAACTGAGCAGATTTTCCACATAAACAAGATCTTATAAGACGAAAACAATTTATATTTGTCTTAATGGTTTTAAACATTTTCCTAATGTGAGCCTCAAAGTTAAGGTGGGAATCTAAAATGACACCCAGATATTTAAACTCTTCCACTTTTTGGATTTCCTTTTGATCAATCACAATTGAAAAGTTACAGACTTTACGCCGGATAGTGAAACACATTGAGACTGTTTTGTTGCAGTTCAGAGTCAAACAGTGATTCTTAAACCACTGAGACACTCCCTCCATCTCCCTGTTCAGTAACTCTGCTGCCTGTGGTGGAGTCTTTGCAGATACATATATGATGGCATCATCTGCATACATCTGACATTTGGCGTATTTGCAACTGTCCGGTAAGTCGTTGATGTATAAACAGAAAAGCAATGGACCTAAAATGGAACCCTGTGGAACTCCCATGGTACATGTTTGGGGGCTGGATTTCATCCCATTAACTTTGACGCACTGTTCTCTATTTTTTAGATATGATCTAAACCAGCTGATTGCTAACTTGGAGAAGTTATACGTACTGAGTTTATGTAGGAGCATGTCATGATTCACTGTATCAAAGGCTTTTCTCAAGTCCAGGAACACTGCTCCAACTACCTTACCATCATCTAAAGATCTTTTAATATTGTCTGTAAGGTAGGAGGTAGCCAGTTCTGTTGAGTAACCAGAACGAAACCCAAACTGGACTGGACAAAGAAGCTGTTTTTTTTTTCTTCTTCTTCTAAATAACTAATACGTAAGCTGCTCTGCTACTGCTTTTTCCATCACTTTGGATATTGCTGGTAAAATACTTATTGGTCTATAGTTACTAATAATAACTATTAGTTAATAGAACCACTAGACTGAGGAACAGCTTCTACCCTGAGGCTGTTAGACTCATGAATAAATAAAAAAAAATAAAAAAAAAAATAAACACTGCAAAATATCACATCATGCTGATGCTGATCTGTTTTCTTGTTGCTGTATTCATCTGTGACCATCTGCTCATACAAACTCATGTTCGTGCTGCTGTTTATTCCCACTATATTAGGCTTAGTGTATTACTAGTTGATGTTTTTCTTAGTTAGTTCTAGATGTTATTACTGTTTTTCTCTTTCATTGTTGTTGGATGTAACTGGGACCTCGTGTACATAATCTCGTTTTCATCTCATGTACCACATGCGGTGCAAATGACAATAAAGACTCTCTGACTCTGACTCTGACTCTGACTCTGACTTAATAACTATAGGGGCCAAGATGGTGTAGTGGCAGGGGAACCGACTTGGGACCCGAAGGACACAGGTTCGAACCCCAGTCACGGCATAACTTGTGGTGTGTTTGAGCAGCACATCTCATCCCAATTGCTCCCCGGCACGCTTTCCATAGCTGCCCACTGCCCCACCTGGTGGTGATTGGGTTAAATGCAGAGTCAAATTTCGTCTTGTATGGAAACATACACAGATGACAAAAATGTGACATTATTATTATTATTATTATTATTAGTTAGGGCTTATGATCCCTCTATCATAAGCCCTCTACCCTCTTTGTTTATGTAAACACATACATATAAAATAAGATGCCAAACATTTATGTCATTTCTTATGCCAAATATGTGGCATAACAGATTACATGCAGGAAAATAAAGCTTAAATCCGTCCATTCCTTTTGGAAACAATAAAGAATATTGCAGAAACACAATCTGTGGTTTAAAAACTGTCATATGCCAAAGAGTGACACTGCCACTGAATACATATCTTATTCAGAAGCTGCTCCCTTCCACGGGCTCATAAAATGTCTGGCGTTAATAATGTGCAAGCCCAGGCTTTGTCACTTTCACTGGGAGATGCATTAAAGTGCTGATGGACACTTTATGGGGGAAACATGGGGCTGCATTCATAAGACTACGGGCACATATCACTGCCTGAGTCACCTTGTGTTCACATGCACGAGGCAGCATGGCGTAACATCCCAGCAGCCGTCTCAGTGATGGATGCCACTCCCTCGGGAAATGAGTGTATTAGAAAGGACAGTGGAAGTGGGATGGGGGAGGAGTGGGACCTGTAGCCACTTACCATTTAGTCTTTTTCTCTCTATATGTCCCTTAGTAAAATGAACCTTTGTGTCCAAGTGACACAAAAAAGCTCCATAAGCAGAAACATCCATCTCCAGAACTGTGAGGTGAACCCATTGTCACATCAGGTGATGTTTATCAGAGGACATCATCTCTCTGATGACCAGATTTTTTTGTCAGCCTACTTTAAATGGACTGTGAATATTTATGCGTTTCTTTCTGCTCCTTTCTTCTGCTCCATTTTCCCTCTATATTTAGCCCCTGTGTCACTACACAGCAGATGCACTATTTATCAGCCGTGTTCGCCTCAAAGGTCTGCAGTTTTTAAGAAACAGATTGTCAGATCAGAATACTGTATGCAGGTAGTCCTAATTATCTTGAAGCAAAATCAAAGTGTTATCTTCTTTTACATTGATTTTCCTCTGACTTTGTGTGATTTCACAGCCAACTCTGAACTTTCCTCACAGCCCATTAACCAGCTTTAATCATTTGAACACTTTTGGGAATTAATCGGCCTAATCGGATTGGCCGAGAACGTATCACACCATTTAATTTGATCTGGCTTTTACGCAGAAAGGATGGGGGGGATTTAAGCAGCTTTTCCCACGTGGCCATCCTTTGCCTTATTTCCTGGTTGTCTAAACCTTTCTGCAAAGCTTATGCCAAATAAACCACTTCTAATCACCAAAACAGCCCACAAATATGAAAGAAAGGGCTGTGTGAGAATACTGTATTGACAGGTTTGTTTAATTTAGATGAAGGCAGCTCAGTGTTAGATAATCAGCAGGAGAAATAGTCGTGGCTGTATGAGAAAATATTTATTGTAGGCCAACA
>JBBPBX010060474.1:0-21434 GCA_038048925.1 Garcialebias charrua
ATGTATGTATGTATGTATGTACAAATGTACAAAGTATTTATATAGTTTTTAAGCAACTGGATAAAATAAAAAGCTTCAAAAGGCAGTATGGTGTTTTTGTGTATAATTGCCCTGTCCTCTGTTTTCGAGGTCTAGACAAGAAAGGTTCATTCATTCAGAGACAATAACAAAGAAGCTTAGCTTTAGGCCCAGCGTCAGGACAATGACATGCCACCCTTGTACGCACACATCAGAGAAAGTGGTGGGACTAGGCCCCATAACGATCTAGCTAGTTCCCGCTCATGCATTTTGCGTGTGTGCGTGTGCCTTTGTACCTTTGGCCTATTATCTGGCTCCTACTAGGCCTCAAGCTATCTGAGCTGGGGAGCTGGAGTTGTGTTTGGTGGTGAACCTACTGGAAAATAAGGGTTCAAACCATACAAACCAATGAATTATGGGGTACAACTTGCTCAGAGCATTGGTTAAATTAGCCTGGTTACATATGCAGAGTCCTTCCTCATGCCCAGAGGTCATACATCAACCTAAAGACAGTAGTGACACCACTTAGACACTGGTTTATAGGACAGGGAAATTAACAGGGAGACATAAGGAAAGGATTGAGCTTTCATTTTTTTTATAAAGTTTTTGCTCTTTCGTTCTGCCATTTATGTGCTTCAAGCCGTCAAACTCCACCTCGCCTTTATCTCTAAATGAGAAGGAATAGCTGCTTCCTGACAGGTTATTATTGATCCTTTTCAATGTTGTGTCAAAACCACATCGGGCAAATTGCAAGGTTGGTCTCAGCATGCTGTCCACCTATTCACCACCTGCGTGGGAGGTCATCAGCTGACCGCTCAAACATCTGGCTTAAAGGGCATTTCAGTGTTCACAGTGACAGCATGGAGGAGAGCAGAAGAGGTCACAAGCGAACGAGCCGTTCTGTCAGGACTATACCATGATGGGGTCTTCTCTGCCCCCGAATGGTCCCTGAAAACACCCCAGAGGTGTCGGTTTTAATGGCAGGTATTTTACATTTACATGGACCAAATAACTTTAATCTTTAATACGCTAAACATACTGTGCAGATAAATATGGGTAAGAAATAGTTTGGGAGTGTTTTAAATTTTTTTTAACATTTTTGTTGAGATGATATTTTATGTTTTAAAACTGTATATTTTTTTTAATAATTTGACTGAAATTAGCCATTTATAAATAATTAATGATGAGGTATGAATTTTAATTTGAAGGCATGATGGTTATTCATATGCTGTGCACCAGAAATCCACTTTGGATTATTGAAAACCAAAACATTATTTTTAATTCACACTATGACATTTTTCTTAACCTGACAAAACAACTTAAAAGTTTACCTGTGAAGAACGGTGGTGGAATGGTGAGAATAAGAGATTTATTTGATAGCTACTATTGATTGAGTTCTCCATAAACACTTTCTGACAACAACATATTATAGAGTTTACTTAACAGCTGAGCTTTGGTCAAAAACTATTGACTGAAACAAAACAATGATCCCAACCATACCCAAGGTATAAAGATTAAAAACATGAAGAGAATGTGGGTGACTAAGTTAAAAATGAAAAATAACATAATTATTAAAACAGTTATTAAAATAAAGGCTTGACATTTAAAAAATAAATGTGTATTGCCCTCCACCTTTCATATCAGTTTCAAACTAAGATTATGTTTAGTAAAAATTGAGTTATTGATGTTTTGGTTAAACCTTGAAAATAATTAAATGCACAATTTGACAGGATGATGAAAGACCTCACCCTGGTTAGGTTTATTTGTCATGTGCAAAATAAACACAAGGTCAACAATGCAATGAAATGCTGAAGACGAGAAGAACTGTCTCGACGCGCCCCAAAAAAAACAAGAACAACAAGAAATTTCAAAGCATGCAGCAAAAATACTAAAAACATGTTAAAAATACTGAGAAAATACTGAAAAACAAGGCAACAAAGCTGAAAAGAAATACATGTGTTATTCGGTTAGCACAGTGTAGTTTTTTCAACATCATGGTTCGTTTCTGTTAGCTACGTGATCTTGTTAGCAGCTTGATGATAATAATGACCTCAGCGGCTGCCCTCACAGACCGCAGTCCAGAATCAGGTCCAGCAGACAGAGAGCATCCAAGGTTTCCCCGTGGAACCGAACAAGTCCGTAGAGTTTGGTCCATGCAGGCAGATGGAGGATAGCATTAGCAGCATTAGCAGCATGAGCAATGGTGTTAGCAGGCCCTGCTAGCAACATGATAATAATGACCGCAGCAGCTGCCTTCCCAGACTGTCCTCCAGAACTGGGTCCTACACTCTACTTTATATGTAATATATGTACTCAGTTAACAAGATACCATTATCTACTTGTGTTTATTCTTGATTTTCAATTTAATCTTCCCTGCTCTTGGTGCTGCTAGGCAGACATCCGGCTATATGGTTCATTTAGCACGTTTGGCTATAATCCTGCACACTTTATTTCCCTTTCCCTAGTTTCTCTGCTCCATCCATCTCGTTTTTCATTTCTTTCTAACACGTTTGATATTAATGTAATTTAACCCGCTCGCCTTTCCTCTTTCTTTTTATTCAATTTGGGAAGAGTCAGACCGCACACACCGAGCTCCACCTGCTCCGTCAGCAACTTTCTGCTCCATGCAAACTCACTGCAAACTATTTGCAGGAAGATAGAAGGTTGGAGCAAAAATATGGACTGGATAACAACGTGGATGTTCCTGTGCATAACACCAAGGGTTGTGGTGAAAACGTGGAGCAGACTAATGTATTTTCCCAATACGGAAGTGGAACAGAGTTGAGATTTTGACGTTTGTCAGTTCTCAGCGTGAGAAATGTGAATGCGGCGTGACATATATATATATCCATCCATCCATCCATCTTCTTCCGCTTATCCGGGGTCGGGTCGCGGGGGTAGCAGCCTAAGTAGGGAGGCCCAGACTTCCCTCTCCCCAGCCACTTGGAGCAGCTCCTCCGGGGGAATCCCAAGGCGTTCCCAGGCCAGCCGAGAAACATAGTCCCTCCAGCGCGTCCTGGGTCTTCCTCTGGGTCTCCTCCCGGTGGGACATGCCCGGAACACCTCACCAGGGAGGCGTCCAGGAGGCATCCTAACCAGATGCCCGAGCCACCTCAACTGGCTCCTCTCGATGTGGAGAAGCAGCGGCTCTACTCCGAGTCCCTCCCGGATGACTGAGCTTCTCACCCTATCTCTAAGGGAGAGTCCAGCCACCCTGCGGAGAAAACTCATTTCAGCCGCTTGTATCCGAGATCTTGTTCTTTCGGTCATAACCCAAAGCTCATGACCATAGATGAGGGTGGGAACGTAGATCGATCGGTAAATTGAGAGCTTTGCCTTTTGACTCAGCTCTCTCTTCACCACGACAGACCGGTACAGCGCCCGCTTCACTGCGGACGCTGCACCTATCCGCCTATCGATCTCACGCTCCAGTTTTCCCTCATTCGTGAACAAGATCCCGAGATACTTAAACTCCTCCACTTGGGGCAGGACCTCCTCCCCGACCCGGAGAGGGCATGCTACCCTTTTCCGGCTCAAGACCATGGCCTCGGATTTGGAGGAAATGATCCTCAGCCCGGCCGCATCACACTCATTTCATTTCATTTCATTTATTTATTTATTTAAGTTAGGACAATGCATATTAATCAACATAACAGCAGTTAGCATCAATGTAAATATGCCGGAGTTAGCACAATAGCTAATTTGCATCCGTTGTCCTAAGGCAGGTAAGAATAAGAAACGTCCCATAAAACAAAAGAGCGGAGAAAAATACAAACATCACCTATATAGCACATAACACAACATAAAATTACAATAAAAATATGATGCCATAAGAAAATAGACAAAGTAATCTACACATGAGTGCACTTCTGATTAGTTTTCAGCCAAAGTTTCAGAGATTTTTTAAAGCTGGAGTAGGTGCCACAGTTCCTGATGGAAACTGGCAGTGTGTTCCATGACTGCGTGCCTCTGATGGACACCACCATTTGGCCAAATTTAGTCCTGCGCCGCTGCACATCACAATCTCCTCTGGTCAGTGCTCTTGTGTTTACTGTACTTGTTTTTTTACTTATAAAATATATTAAAGGAGGAGGAGCAAGTCCATTTAAAACTTTAAAAATCAGGCAAACGTCCATAAAAATCTGATAGCTATTAAAATCCAAAATTTTGTACTTATTTATGATGTTGCAGTAATGATACTGTATTGGCTTTTTGTCAAAAATTTTCAGTGTTTTCTTAAAAAGAGACTTTAGGGGCTTCATGACGATCTCTGAAGTGTGAGACCATGTAGTATAACAATAGGCTATATGGCTGAAGATCATGGCATGCATGTAAGCCTTTGCTGATTCTGTTGTCAGAGAAGGTCTTATATGTTTGAAGTTTGCCAGATTAAGTTTAATTATATGTGAAATTCTCTTTACATGTTGCTTGAAATTTAGATTAGAATCAAAAATGACTCCGAGGTATTTAAATTGTTCAACCACATCTAATGTCTCGCCATTGACCAACACAGATGGATGCCCATCATCTGGTGGCAGCCGAGAGAAAAACATACAGACTGTTTTTTTAGTGTTGAGATGTAAACAAGAGTCCTGGTCCTGCAAACCGCTCCAGTGAAAGTTGTAAATCACGAACTGATGAAGCCAGTAGGACCACATCATCTGCAAAAAACAGAGAAGCGATTCTAAGGCCACCAAAACGGATCCTCTCAACACCTTGGCTGCGCCTAGAAATTCTGTCCATAAAAGTTATGAACAGAATCGGTGACAAAGGGCAACCTTGGCGGAGTCCAACTCTCACCGGAAACGAGCCTGACTTACTGCCGGCAATGCGGACCAAGCTCTGACACCGGTCGTACAGGGACCTAACAGCCCTTATCAAAGGGCCTGGTACCCCATACTCCCGGAGTACCCCCCACAGAACCCCCCGAGGGACGCGGTCGAATGCCTTCTCCAAGTCCACAAAGCACATGTAAACTGGTTGGGCAAACTCCCACGCACCCTCCAGGACCCTGCTGAGGGTGTAGAGCTGGTCCAGTGTTCCACGACCAGGACGAAAACCACACTGCTCCTCCTGAATCCGAGGTTCGACTATCCGACGGACCCTCCTCTCCAGAACCCCTGAATAGACCTTACCAGGGAGGCTTAAGAGTGTGATCCCCCTATAGTTGGAACACACCCTACGGTCCCCCTTTTTGAATAGGGGAACCACCACCCCAGTCTGCCAATCCAAGGGAACTGCCCCCGATGTCCACGCGATATTGCAGAGTCGCGTAAGCCAACACAACCCTACAACATCCAGAGCCCTAAGGAACTCCGGGCGAATCTCATCCACCCCCGGAGCCTTGCCACCGCGGAGCTTTTTAACCACCTCGGCGACCTCAGCACCAGAGATCGGAGAACCCGACCCAAAGTCCCCAGGCTCTGCTTCCTCAGTGGAAGACGTGCCAGTAGGATTGAGGAGGTCTTCGAAGTATTCCGCCCACCGACTCACAACATCCCGAGTTGAGGTCAGTAGCACGCCACCTCCACCATAAATGGTGTTGGTCTCGTACCTCTTTCCCCCCCTGAGACGCCGGATGGTGGACCAGAATCGCCTCGAAGCCGTACGGAAGTCATTCTCCATGGCCTCTCCGAACTCCTCCCACGCCCGAGTTTTTGCCTCAGCAACCACCCGAGCCGCATGCCGCTTGGACTGCCGGTACCTATCAGCTGCTTCCGGGGTCCCACAAGCCAAAAAGGCCCAATAGGACTCCTTCTTCAGCCTGACAGCATCCCTCACTGCCGGTGTCCACCACCGGGTTCGAGGAGCTATGCTGTCAGGGGCTTCATGCCCCTAGAAGGGTCACCCAAGGCAGACAGGTCCTAGGTGAGGGACCAGACAAAGTGCAGCCCAAAAACCCCTATGATGAGTACAATTAATGGACTAAGTTTTCCCTCGCCCGGACGCGGGTCACCGGGGCCCCACTCTGGAGCCAGGCCCGGAGGTGGGGCACGCTGGCGAGCGCCTGGTGGCCGGGCTTTTACCCATGGAGCCCGGCCGGGCACAGCCCGAAGAGGAGACGTGGGTCCCCCTTCCCATGGGCTCACCACCTGTGGGAGGGGCCAAAGGGGTCGGGTGCAATGTGAGATGGGTGGTGGCCGAGGGCGGGGACCCTGGCGGTCTGATCCTCGGCTACAGAAGCTGGCCATTGGGACATGGAATGTCACCTCTCTGGTGGGGAAGGAGCCTGAGCTAGTGTGTGAGGTTGAGAGGTTCCGACTAGAAATAGTCGGACTCACCTCAACGCATGGCTCTGGCTCTGGAACCAGTTTCCTTGAGAGGGGTTGGACACTCTTCCACTCTGGAGTTGCCCCTGGTGAGAGGCGCCGAGCAGGAGTGGGCATACTGGTTGCCCCCCATCTTGGTGCCTGTACGTTGGGGTTCACCCCGGTGAACGAGAGGGTAGCCTCCCTTCGCCTACGTGTGGGGGGACGGGCTCTGACTGTTGTTTGTGCCTATGCACCAAACGGCAGCTCAGACTACCCACCCTTTTTGGAGTCCTTGGAGGGGGTATTGGAGAGTGCGCCTCCTGGGGACTCCCTTGTTCTACTGGGGGACTTCAACGCTCACGTGGGCAATGACAGTGAGACCTGGAGGGGTGTGGTTGGGAGGAACGGCCCCCCTGATCTGAACCAGAGTGGTGTTCTGTTATTGGACTTCTGTGCTCGTCATGGATTGTCCATAACGAACACCATGTTTAAGCATAAGGGTGTCCATATGTGCTCTTGGCACCAGGACACCCTAGGTCGCAGTTCGATGATCGACTTTGTTGTCGTCTCATCTGATCTGCGGCCGCATGTCTTGGACACTCGGGTGAGGAGAGGGGCGGAGCTGTCAACTGACCACTACCTGGTGGTGAGTTGGCTCCGATGGTGGGGGAGGATGCCGGTCAGACCTGGCAGACCCAAACGTATTGTGAGGGTCTGCTGGGAACGTCTGGCAGAGTCTCCCGTAAGACGGAGCTTTAACTCCCACCTCCGGGAGAGCTTTGAACACGTTCCAAGGGAGGCGGGGGACATGGAGTCCGAGTGGGCCGTGTTCCGCGCCTCTATTGTCGAGGCAGCTTATCGGAGCTGTGGCCGCAAGGTTGTTGGTGCCTGNGAACGGCCCCCCTGATCTGAACCCGAGTGGTGTTCTGTTGTTGGACTTCTGTGCTCGTCATGGATTGTCCATAACGAACACCATGTTCAGGCATAAGGGTGTCCATATGTGCTCTTGGCACCAGGACACCCTAGGTCGTAGTTCAATGATCGACTTTGTTGTCGTCTCATCTGATCTGCGGCCGCATGTCCTGGACACTCGGGTGAAGAGAGGGGCGGAGCTGTCAACTGACCACTACCTGGTGGTGAGTTGGCTCCGATGGTGGGGGAGGATGCCGGTCAGACCTGGCAGACCCAAACGTATTGTGAGGGTCTGCTGGGAACGTCTGGCAGAGTCTCCCGTAAGACGGAGCTTTAACTCCCACCTCCGGGAGAGCTTTGAACACGTTCCGAGGGAGGCGGGGGACATTGAGCCCGAGTGGGCCATGTTTCGCGCCTCTATTGTCGAGGCAGCTTATCGGAGTTGTGGCCGCAAGGTTGTTGGTGCCTGTATATATATATATATATATATATATATATATATATATATATATATATATATATATATACTGTATATACTACTGTATTGACTACTACTATATACTACTGTATTGACTGTATTGTATATATAATACTACTGTATTGTCCAGCTACAGACAGGAGGTGGAACACCTGGAGAGCTGGTGCAAAGAGAATAATCTTCACATGAATGTGAAGAAGACAAAGGAGATGATTGTGGACTTCAGAAGGAACAAACACACCCACGCCCCACTGAACATAGGTGGATCTGCAGTGGAAGTGGTCTCCAGCTACAAATACTTGGGTGTACACTTGAATGATAACCTCAGCTGGAGCAACAACACCACCAGCCTGATCAAGAAAGGTCATCAGAGACTCTACTTCCTCAGACGGCTGAGACGAGCTGGTCTGAGCAGCCCAGTCCTCACCTCCTTCTACAGGTGTGCAGTGGAGAGCATCCTGTGCTCCAGCATCAACGTGTGGCATGGAGGCTGCACAGTTGCAGAGAGGAAAGCTCTACAGAGAGTGGTGAAGGCTGCACAGAAGTCTGTTGGAGTCAGTCTCCCCACCATCACAGACATTTACACCTCCAGATGCAGGAAAAGAGCCACCTGCATCATGAAAGACCTCACTCACCCAGCACACTCACTCTTTGCCCCACTCCCCTCAGGACGGAGGTTGAGGAGCATCAAATGTAGAACCACTAGACTGAGGAACAGCTTCTACCCTGAGGCTGTTAGACTCATGAATAAATAAATAATAAGAATAAACACTGCAAAATATCACATCATGCTGATGCTGATCTGTTTTCTTGTTGCTGTGTTCATCTGTGACCATCTGCTCATACAGACTCATGTTCGTGCTGCTGTTTATAATGATGTTTTTCTACTACATTAGGGCTTAGTGTATTACTAGTTGATGTTTTTCTTAGTTAATTCTAGATGTTATTACTGTTTTTCTCTTGCATTTGTTGTTGGATGTAACTGGGACCCCGTGTACATAATCTCGTTTTCATCACATGTACCACATGCGGTGCAAATGACAATAAAGACTCTCTGACTCTGACTCTCTGATTCAGCATCACATCCATCCATCCATCCTTCATCAGCAAATGATGTCAAACATGAACACTTCTGAAAGAGCAGCAGCTACTGCATTGACATCAATCAGAGGAAAACCAGCAGCAAATCACATCCATCAGAAACATGTTGCAACCATAGTGACACCAGTGCCTTGGTGTGCAGTCCATGTCCACGTGCATGAAAAACAAGTCCATGAGCTCTAAGAAAGCTCGAAGCAGCAGAAAAAGAAAAAGAATTCCCTTACTTTGATTGAAGTGTAGGTAGACAGTCTGTATGATGTTTTTCTCAAGTTCAAACCTGGATCACATGGAACTGCTTAGCCATTGCTCAACCATGAATGATGGGAGCATTTGAGGCCAGGTGTGAGTTCAGGTGTTCTGTTGGGGAGGTCAGCTGCCTGAAGAACTTGCATCCACTTCTCTGCTGTTCCCTGGGACTGCCACCTTTCTTTCTCCTGAGGTGAGGTGGTGAGGTGGTCTATCAGGCTGTTTGCAGTCACACATTCCTCATACAGCTCATCCATACATGTTTAGCCTGCCAAAAGGTGTTAAAGTTCATTAGTGACACATAGCCTAGGTTATGTAGTGATAAATAAATGGAAAAATGTGTATTGTTTATATTTATAAATTTAGCATTGTATGTAAACTATATTTTGAAATGTATTTATTAATTACCTATATGAACTGTGATTTTTTTAAAAGATGGACAAGGTTGTATGTTTGCATAGTGTAAAGTAAATTCACAATTATGTATTTATTTGTACGTGTCAATTGTACACTTTTGTTTATAACTATCAATAATTAAACATGGTTCACCACTACACTGGAAATTATTGAATTTTTACCTGCCAACCAGGTGAAGACTTTCAGTGATCTTCTCCACTTCTTCAAGGGTTCTCCTGGTTTTGTTGTTTTTCACGTTTCTTATGTGTCCAACTGCAGAAGCATGCTGTTTCACATCAAACTGTCCACCATGGGCTACAGAAAAAGTATGCTTGCAAACAGTACAGTTCGCTTTGTAGCCATTATCATTCACGCGTTCCAGCCACACATGACATCCTCCCGTCCATCTTACAGTAAGGTCTGTTAGCATGTTACCTCGTTGCTCCTCCGGTCCAGCTCCTCTGTTTCTGCCGTCTGGTGACACCAGCCACCCGTCCATCTTACAGTAAGGTCTGTTAGCATGTTAGCTCGTTGCTCCTACGGTCCAGCTCCTCTGTTTCTGCCGTCTGGTGACACCAGCCACCCGTCCATCTTACAGTAAGGTCTGTTAGCATGTTAGCTCGTTGCTCCTACGGTCCAGCTTCGATGTTTCTGCCGTCTGGTGACACCATTCCTTTTCCCACTCGACTCTGTATTTTTGCAGCCGTTTCTTTTTTTTCCTGGGGGGAGTAGGCTCGAAGGTGATCTATGTTCACTGTTTAAATCCCCTGAATGTTTGCCGCTTGCGTCCATCTTCAAATCCTGTCGCGCCGTGTCTTCCGTAAACTGCCAAGACTGGACCAATGAGATGAGCCGGATTCTGTAGTTTCAATCACGTGTGTAAAAGGGCTGTCAGCTCATTGGTCACAGAGCAGAGCTGCTTCTTCTTCTTCTATTGTTTATTGGCGGTTGGCGAACTTATTTTAAGCACATTACCGCCACCAACCGGACTGGAAAGTGTGCATTGCCGTCTGCTCCCAATCAACACGTCATGTCAACAAACTAAAAGACACTTATGAGAGTTGTTTTTGAAAAACAACTTTTTATTTTATTTGGGTTGGATGATAAGGAAAATTGAGGACAAAGCCTTGTTTTATCTACGTCTAGCGACAATAAATAAAAAAATAAAATAAAAAACTTTTCTGCCAGGCTGAACTGCTCTCTGCTGGCCAGCAGAGGGCCCCATTGAGCTGTCGGGCCCCTGGGCACGTGCCCAGGGTGCCCATATTGTAGATCCGGCCCTGTTTAGCTAACGAACTGTGGTGAAAAAACACAGAAAAACTCGGTATTTTTTGCGTTTTTTCCAAAAATTCGCCAGCTCGTAAGTCCGGAACCTCGTAGGTCAGAGCGCTCGTAAGTCGGGGACTACCTGCTGGATATTAGTTACAAATATATTATTTGTGATTTAAATAGCCAAATTTTATAACTAATAATTTGAGACATCTTCTCTCACGCCCAGATGGCCACCACCGCTAATATACATCAGCCAACACAAAAAAGGTCCAACACAGACTCAGATTTGACTCATAGTTTTAATGAAAACCTTTAAGCAAACATTTTTCAATATGAGTAGGACTTGGAGTTTGTGTTGTGATCTACTCTCAGTCTCGGCTGAAAGGGGGTGAGTGTGACAGCTGTAACAAAAAATGTATTCAGCAATGAAGCCCGAGATACACTCATGCGTCCTCACGATACGCCTATACGCAGCGTACGTACGCTGTGGCAAAAGCGTAGCCCCGCGTAGCCCCTCAGGGCACGTACGCGCAAAAGTTTTTTTTTACTACGCATACGCGATGCGCGGTGTCTGAACATAAACTTCCCCGGCGCCGGACTGTTTTGTATGTTACACAAATTAAATAAATTCCCCTTCTTTATCGCTGATCGGGCCTTTTCTTTTGTTTTTTTGCCTAAAGTCAAGTAACCGCTTCTTCCTCCGTTCACTCGATGATTGAAATGAATGAATTCAGGTCCTACCTGGGTGCGCGATGTTTTAAATATCCCTGGTGGGCTGTGTGCTGCAGGAAAAGCACTCCCTGTTATTATTTTTATTTCTGAGAGAACTTTTTACAACATATATAGTAGAAACACCGCATGAACACCGCCGCGGTCTTCAAGGCGCTACATGAGCTGGCTGTCAATCATTTCAGTAGGCGTGTCAGCAAGTAACCAATCAGCGAGCTCAGTTGAGTCCCCTCCGTGTGCAGCTGCTCATATTACAACAAGGAGAACGCGAGCGTATAGTTTCTGACATATGCTGAAGCATATCAGCAAAACACATGCGCACAAAATGCGCGCGTAGAGTGGCGTACCTGAGGACGCATGAGTGTATCTCGGGCTTGAGTCACGTTATACTTGATGATGATACATGATAGTTTCATTTACTTTGTGAACAAACACGCTCCTTTCCGGCAGTTCAGGATAAAGGGCCGTGACAGCCCCTGGTTTACTCCTGAACTAGCTGACCTCCTGCACAGGAGAGATCATCTTTGGGCCGCAGCAAGAAAATCAGACTCAGACTAATTGGTTGAAATTTCAGCAGCTGAGGAATAAATGCACAACTGCCATCAAAGCCGCAAAACGTAACTATTTCTTATCTCAGAACTCAAAAAATCTAAATGACCCTAAAAAATTCTGGAAAACCATCAAATCTCTCTCAGACACCCCCCAATCATCTGACCTCCCATCACAACTTCTTGTTGACTCTGTTCCTGTGTCAAATAAGCACGAGATCCTGAACTGTTTCAATAAACATTTTGTTGCTTCTAGTTCATTATTTGACACAGTTACAAATGGAAAATCAGCCACTTCATCTAATAATCAAACTTCTACAAATCAAATCCCTCCTACAAGTCAATCCTCAGTTAATCACACCTTCTCTTTTTCTCCGTTCTCAGTCAGTGAGGTAAATAAACTGTTAAATGATCTTGATCCTAAAAAATCTGCAGGTCCAGATGAACTTCCACCTTATTTCTTAAGGCTGGCTGCTCATATCATCACAGTCCCTGTGACTCACATCTTTAATCTGTCCATAAGCCAAAACACCATTCCGGATGCTTGGAAAACAGCCTTTGTTCTTCCTTTGCTGAAGGGAGGTGACCCCACCTCACTGAACAATTATCGACCGATCTCTAAACTCTGCATCTTAGCCAAGGTTCTAGAAAAACTGATAAACTCTCAGATCAAAAATTATCTGGACTCATTTAACATCTTACCTCTCCATCAATCTGGTTTCAGGAAAAAACACAGCACAACAACTGCTTCTCTGAAGGTTCTTAATGACGTTGTTGAAGCATTGGATGCTAAGGATTATTGTGCTGCACTTTTCTTAGACCTATCTAAAGCTTTTGACACTGTGGATCATAACATCCTGTGTCATAAGCTCTCAGAAATCGGTTTCTCTGATCACACCATCGGTTGGTTTTCTAATTATCTTTCCAATCGGAGGCAATGTGTTCAACATAACGGTACTTCTTCCAGCTATTTAACAGTTAAAAATGGTGTACCACAAGGCTCAGTTTTAGGACCAACCCTCTTTACAATCTACATAGCTAATGTAGGTCAGAGCATCCCTGATGCATCCTTACATTTCTATGCTGATGATACAGTTGTTTATTGCCGAGCTAAAACAGTAGCTAAGGCTTTCCAGTTACTGCAATCCGCTTTTGACATCATCCAGTCAGATTTGTTCCGTCTCAAACTTGTCCTAAATGCTGATAAAACAAAAGGGATGTTTTTTTCAAGTAGGAAGTCGGTCCCAGCAGATCTTCCTCTGATTTTATCCTCAAATGGTGTCCCTATTGAGTTTGTTGATTCCTATAAATATTTGGGTATCCTGGTCGATTCACATCTCTCATTTAAACTCCACGTGGAAAACCTAGTGAAGAAACTGAAAGTTAAACTGGGTTTCTTTTTCAGAAACAAATCATGTCTAACACTGAATGCTAGGAAACGCCTTGTATCTGTGACTTTCCTTCCCTCCATTGATTACGGTGACATTCTCTACATGAATGCTCCTACAAGCACCCTGCGGATGTTGGATGTTGTCTATCATGGTGCACTAAGATTCATAACTGGCTGTGATTATCGTACCCACCACTGCACCCTGTATTCACTGGTTAACTGGACATCATTAACCTCACGCAGACTCTTCCACTGGTACATTTTCATCTTTAAATCACTTCTTGGTCTGCTGCCCTCATACATCTCCTCCTACATGTCTTTGCGTGAGTGCAGCTACAGTGTGCGCTCTCAGGACATGATTACCTGCAGTGTTCCGTCAGTGAGGACTGAACTTGGAAAAAGGGCCTTCTCCTACTCTGCTCCTGCTTCATGGAATATCTTACAAAAAGATCTGAAGCTCTCGACCTTGACCTCTTTAAATGGTTTTAAGAATCTGTTGGAATCCTGGCAAAAACCAATGCAGATATGTTCCTGTCTTTGATTTTATACATCTACCTTATAATGTTTTGCTAGTTTTTTGATACTTTGTTAAAAAAAACTATGTATTTCTCTCTTTTGTTTTTCTCTCTTTTGTTTTTCTATTGTTCATTGTTTAAGGAAATTCTACCATTGCTGTTCATCGTTCTTTAGTTTTAGCAGGTCGCTTTCGTAAATGAGCCCACGAGGCTCAATAAGATTTACCTGACTAAATAAAGGTTGAATGAATGAATGAAAAGTTATCGCTTGGATTTGAATCAGTACGTTTTGCAACCAATAAAAACAAAGATGTCGACAAATAAACTGGACAATATTCTGGCAATTTAGTGAAATTTCCACAGTTGTCGTCTTGACTGGGCTTGAAATAAAATCCCGAGTCCTCCATGTCCGAGATCGAGACAAGACTGAGACCAAATGTGGTAGTGTCTGAGACAAGACCAAGACCAGCAAAAAGTAGTCTTGAGACCAGCCTTGTACTACAACACTACTATAAAGACCACAATGCATTATAAAAACTGACTTTTAGCATGTGCATTAGTGACTTAAAAAAGATAAATATTTTAGACACAGCAGCTGAAGCTTAAAGCTGCAGTATGTAGTTTCTGGAAAACGCTGAACTTATGGTACATCCAGACCGAACGTGTTTTGAGCTGCAGGAGCGTCCGGTTTACATGCAAAGTCAATGGGGGACGCGCCTCCAGGCACCTCCAGGGGTTGTGCGTCGCGTCCCGTGCGTGTTGAGCATTTTGGAAGTGGCATTTGAGCGTTTCCATGCACGCGCGGCAGCCTCCACTGCACGCTTTGAATATGCCGAAGATTTCGCCGTTCAACGCGTCTGTCAACCAATCGGGGAGAGTCGGGGAGGAGAGAGAGGGGAGTCAGCTATGTGACGCGGTAACGAGGGGACGGGTGTTGCGCAACTGTGTGACGTATTGTTTGTGAGACACGGAAATAACCCGCAAAGACGTGTTAAAGTATGGAGGAGAAATAAAAAGGACCTTGCCTGGCGGAGTGCCTGTGAGGAAGTCGGGATATCGGGTAAGTTTTGAATTGTGAACTTTTCACGTTTAGTAAGTTAAGCTCTGCTAACGCCTCCCCCCCCGCCGCCACCGCCGCCGCTGCTTCTCGTTCCGGTCTAAACACCACTGGGTCCCGTGCGTCCAGCTTGAGGCGTTTCGCGCTTTTTTGCCGTTGAAAACGCGCTCGGTCTGGATGTACCATTAGAAACATTTTGAACAGAGACACCTTTCTGGTCCCTCCCCCTTGCTCTCGGCTGACCTGCAACTCACCCTCCTTAGCTCCTCCTCCACAGCATGGCCTGTCTCGTGACTGGCCAGGCGGGGGATGGGCGGGGGATGGGCGTGAGAAGCTCGTTCATGAACCAAACTCTGTTTTTATTGGCTGGTTAACGGCGGGTCACTGTGGGTTTTTAGAAATGCTTGTAGTTTTAGAAATTTACATAGCTTTAACTTTATTGTTTTTGCTTTGGAGCTGGAGTCGACACGAAACTAGAACTGTAGCTGACGTGTAGATGGGGTCATCTTTGAAGCTTCAAATCTTTTACTAGATTTAAAAAAAAAAGCCTCAAAAGCTTCACAAGGCTTCTTCTGCCCATCTCAGAACCAGAGAGAGTCAGCGAGTCAGAGATTTGTCAAACACACCACATGTGGTACATGTGGTGGGACGAAACTATGTACAGTACACAGGGTCCCAGTTGCATCCAACAAAAACACAAATTGTAAAGAAAAACTGTAATAAGATCCAAGACATGAACTAAGAATACACTACAGTCACTAAACTAAGAATACACTAAGCACTAATGGTACAAAAACAATGTGCCAAAACAGCAGCACAAACATGAGTCCAAGGACCAATGAACAACGCAACACAAAATAATCAGCAGCATGAGATCAGCATCATGGATAATCAGCAACACATATCAACAACCAAGTGAGAGTACAGTGATTTTTCACAGTAATTTTCACAGTGAATTTTTTTGCTGGTTAGAGATTCATGAGTCCAACAGCCTCAGGGTAGAAGCTGCTCCTCAGCCTGGTGGCCCCTCACCCAATGCTCCTCAGCCCTCTGCCCGAGGGGAGCGGTGCAAAAAGTGTGTGTGCTGGGTGTGTGGGGTCTACCAGGTAGGAGTGACCAAACTTATCCTCGGTCTAAAAAACCTCTTAGATGTAACCGTTTCTAAGCTTGAAACTGAAGCATGCCATTGAAATACAAAAATCACAGCACCACCTAGTGGCCTGGCATTGAAACAATAGTGGATTTAGCGAGCACTGCGTAAACGTGATTTCTGCTCAATAGGCTCTGTGCACAAGTGTCGTAAATCACTTGCTCATTGACCGGAAAGGTTATTTCCAGCTTCCGGTCTAGCCCCGGTCTCATTGAAAATAGTGCTGTCTGAATGTTTACAAGAGCTGCCCAAGACAATGTTCATCTTATCGTTGATTCCTGGTCCTCTGCTCCGACAAGCAAACGTAACAAGGGATTTAAATTGCATGTCTCAAGTTTTCTGCACAACTATGAGGGTAAGTAACGTTAGTTTGATCGCGTTGTGTTGTTGCTACCTGTTAGCGGCTAACGTTAGCCTATTAGCAACGCGATCTTTTTTTTGTGTACTCACGTTATAGAAACAGATTTTCCACACTTAAACAAAATGGCTCATATTTTGTGATCATTCTACATACATGCTGCTCTTCTCAGTTTCATGCAAAAATCAGGACACAGCTGTGAAGCTGTTGTCAGGACTCTGTGTCAGGTCCATGAAGAAAGCAGAAAAACCTCACCATAGGGTGAAGCTAGGATTGTTCAGATGACAGTTTTAAGATTACTGGTTCAGTAACCCCACGTTCCTGTTGTTAATGGGGATTTAGCTAAGATGGTAATTAAATATTAAATTGGCTACACTTTAAGAAGATGTAAACAGTTGAGTTTGGCCTTGCTAGTCTCCAGTGGGTTATTTGCTGCATGCATTGTTCTTCTTTTATGGTTGTTACTTTTAACCCAGTGTTAATTTGGTAATTCATGCATATTATTGTAGTTTTACTTTAATCTAAAGAAAACACTCACAGCCCTTCTTCTTCTTCTGAAGGCTAGAAGTTACTCTCTGATTTAAGGGGGGTGAACATTTGTGCTCAAAACAGTTTTCAGTTTATTAAAAAATAGACTGTGTGCACCCTCATGTTATGTTTAACTTGTCTTCTAGTTTCCTGGAGGAATGCATCGGAGGACTGGGCAGCAGAGCAGAGGAGTGGAGCGAGGATGTTAGTGTGAGTCAATCTAGTACATTCAGCTACATACTGTATTTACATTCTTGGTCTAATTATTTTGACCTAGTGTGTTTTTATGCAGCTCTCAGAAACTAAAGTCTTCACTCCCTCATGTGCACCTGCTGCTGAGAACCATATCACACCTGGGCAAAGGTAATGTTTTCTCCATAGAGGCTTGATTTTACTTCATTTTTTATTGATTTTACCTATTTAACTTGTCATTTTATTGTATATTAAATTGAGTTTTTAGTTCACTGTGTGTTAGTGTACTGACATGTAAATACTGTACACACTAATCTAGGTTCTGCAGGCTGTGCTGCACAAGATTCATATATCTCGCCTCTTTGCTGCAGAAGCCTGGTGTTGGAGGAGGAGAACCACCTTCCTCCACTTCCACACAGAGTCTGGTCTTCACCAACTCCCACCATAACCAGCAGCCGCCCCCGAGCTGCAGCACAAGATTTTGATGGCCGCTACAGTGACACACAAGTTATCCTGGACTGTACAGAACTACGGTGTCAAACACCTTCATCCCTGCTCCTCCAGAGTAAAGTCTTCTCTTTGGTCAGGAAATGGAGATATGAAGTTTGACAGAAAAGCTGATGGCACAGTCTTGAAGAAAAACAAAATGCTGTCATTTACGTATATTGACATTGTCTTACATTTGTAAGTAGATATTCTTGATGGAAACATGTTGTACTGTTTTCTCTGGAGGTAAATAAAAATAAATGTCACATTTTTGTAAGTGCAGTACCTAAACATTTTATTGACCACTGTATTTTGGTATGTGGATATCTTTTAAATTAATTATATGTGAGAATGTTAACCTATTGTACCTATGTAAGTTTTTTGAGAGGTCCAACTTTGAAAAACCTTGTTTGATAGTGTCAAAAACAGGGTAAAGTTAAACAAACATATTAACAATCAAATGCCTTAAATGAAAATTACAGATATATTATCCATTCAATTGGATATTTTTTTAAATTATTGTTAGTCTTGTTTTACAGCCACAGTAACAACAACACAATATCCTCTGTATTTCAATATTTGAAAACTTTAATTGTGAAATAGAAGGTCAAGATTTTACAGGTAAGAAATCATATGCTAAAAACCTTTAAAATAAAACTTATTGATTTATGGAATCTGCTACCAAGTAGGTAAACAGATTAATGAGGGCTGAAAATTTTACAAAAAAAATCTTGTAATTGCTTTGACTGATAAGCACCAGCAGCAGCCACTCCAGAACCAGGCCAGCCTGTGCTGATGTGTTGGGGCGCAGACGACGCTGAAGAAGGGCTGCTTGTTGAGATGGACGTGGCAGAGGCAAGGAGGGGCCGGAGTGTCTCTGAACCAGCTGGCTCAGCACAAGGCTCTGGCTGCAGGCCAATCACCTGCAAACACACACAATAATTAAATCTATATCACGCACATACATTCAAACAAGACTGCACAGATACTAATGAACTTATGGCTGAACTGTGACGACAGAGAGGTGGTGTTAAATTCAGAAACCTTCATGTCCCCGCTGGAGGAGAATGGTGGAGGTACAGGTGCTCCCAAACCTGGCAGTCTTCCAATGGAGGTGTTGCTTCCTAGGGTGCTAACAGGAGGAGCAGTCCAGGAGTGAAGACTTTAGTTTCTGAGAGCTGCATAAAAACACACGAGGTCAAAATAATTAGACCAAGAATGTAAACATGTAGCTGAATGTACTAGATTGACTCACACTGACATCCTCGCTCCACTCCTCTGCTCTGCTGCCCAGTCCTCCGATGTATTCCTCCAGGAAACTAGAAGACAAGTTAAACATAACATGAGGGTGCACACAGTCTATTTTTTAATAAATGAAAACTGTTTTGAGCACAAATGTTCACCCCCCTTAAATCAGAGAGTAACTTCTAGCCTTCAGAAGAAGAAGAAGGGCTGTGAGTGTGTTCTTTAGATTAAAGTAAAACTACAATAATATGCATGAATTACCAAATTAACACTGGGTTAAAAGTAACAACCATAAAAGAAGAACAATGCATGCAGCAAATAACCCACTGGAGACTAGCAAGGCCAAACTCAACTGTTTACATCTTCTTAAAGTGTAGCCAATTTATTAATTACCATCTTAGCTAAATCCCCATTAACAACAGGAACGTGGGGTTACTGAACCAGTAATCTTAAAACTGTCATCTGAACAATCCTAGCTTCACCCTATGGTGAGGTTTTTCTGCTTTCTTCATGGACCTGACACAGAGTCCTGACAACAGCTTCACAGCTGTGTCCTGATTTTTGCATGAAACTGAGAAGAGCAGCATGTATGTAGAATGATCACAAAATATGAGCCATTTTGTTTAAGTGTGGAAAATCTGTTTCTATAACGTGAGTACACAAAAAAAAGATCGCGTTGCTAATAGGCTAACGTTAGCCGCTAACAGGTAGCAACAACACAACGCGATCAAACTAACGTTACTTACCCTCATAGTTGTGCAGAAAACTTGAGACATGCAATTTAAATCCCTTGTTACGTTTGCTTGTCGGAGCAGAGGACCAGGAATCAACGATAAGATGAACATTGTCTTGGGCAGCTCTTGTAAACATTCAGACAGCACTATTTTCAATGAGACCGGGGCTAGACCGGAAGCTGGAAATAACCTTTCCGGTCAATGAGCAAGTGATTTACGACACTTGTGCACAGAGCCTATAATCGTAAAAATCTTTAACATTTCCAGACACTGTTCCTGAGTAACCGCAGCATTTAAGTATCAATATTTTCAGGTCTTTGTATTATTTTGATTTTCATACATAATGTATAAGCGTGTTTTCCAACATGTTTTTGTCAGATGTCTTTGAGTTTGTTCTAAGAACATGATTACGTTCAGTCCTAATAACCAGTTCTTAAACATGCTGTAATCGGCTCAACAACAAGCAACACGGGCTGCAAGCAGCTTCACACGGAAAACCTCTCAATCTTGAGTCGGATATTAACCAGCATGCCATCTGAGTTGACTGCCATGTCATTATCAAGACCCTTGTAAAATATTCATTCAAATTTTATTTGTAGCTCGTGGGCAAAGCCTCGTTCCCAATCTGTATGCATGAAAAGCAATTTGATTGCAACCGAATGTGTGTCCATACGCCTCTCGTGAGAAATGCTAGAGTTGTTGTGTTTCCGAGGGTTTGAAAAGTGCCGTGCGCGTTTCTACAGCGATTGGATTTCCTCAGCAGTGATGAAAAGGCTCCCCTCATATTTGTTGACTGTGCACAGGTGCTACAGTTCAATAGGAAAAGCTTGTCACGTCAGTGTAACTTGGAAAGATTTGGGGTGACTGCAAGTGCAGCCGGTAACAACCGGTGCTTCATTTTCACCGTATTATCCGGTTAATTAGATCGAGTTAGAGATTAGTGATACGCCGCAACTCCCTCCCGGCTTATCCTTTCCTCGGTTTCATGCCCCAGTAATATTAACGCAAAGGAGCCTCTGAGCGTATCAGATCTGTCTGGCAGTGACGGGAGGTTATTTGCAATTCCACAACACCGTGCTGCTGCTGGGATCAGACAGAGAGGAGGAGGACTTGCATGAATCAGCTGATGGAGCAAGGATATAAGATGGCAAAGAACAAACAGCTGTTCTCAGCTGATTTTTAAAGAAGGATTTGTGTTTGTGTAGCCGAGTATTGACAAGATGCTGCTGGGCGTTTGATCGATGTGCGTGTGTGATCTTGTAAGTGGCAGCCTGTCAACCTGAAGATGACGGCAAGAGTTGAGATCCCTTTATACCCAGATTCACATGGAGTCTCGTCCTGATTTATTAAAGCAGCCGGCCTCTGTGTATGACAAAGAAGCAGCTGCTGTCACTCTTTCTGGGAATATTTCCTGTCAATGAAGGCAGAAGGGTGATGGTGTTTTTGTTCATGTCTCATGTGTTCTAGTATGCAGTGTCAGTAAAATTTCTCATGATCTACAGATCGTCTTGAAACTCTTCTTCTTCTTCTTTCGGCTTTTCCCTTTTCAGGGGTCGCCACAGCGAGTCATCCTCCTCCACCTCACTCTGTCCTCTGCATCCTCTGTCCTCACTCCAACTACCTTCATGTCCTCTCTAACTGCATCCATATATCTCCTCTTTGGCCTCCCTCTTTGTCTTTTTCCTGGCAGCTGCATTTCTAACATCCTTCTACCAATATACCCACTGTCCCTCCTCTGGACATGTCCAAACCATCTCAGTCTGGCCTCCCTAACTTTATCTCCCAGTTGTTCAACATGTGCTGTACCTCTGATTATCTCATTCCTGAT